>JAJKFI010000082.1:2911253-3056992 GCA_029204185.1 Lerista edwardsae | reverse complement strand
GAATGAATGAATGAATGAATGAATGAATGAATGAATGAATGAATGAAGTTCTCACTCCCTCAGGTAGCTCCCACAGACACAAGTCATAACCTAAGCTACAGCATTTGGGGTTAGTTGCTTGTACTAAAGTGGGCCGCACTTAATGAGCCTGAGCCACTTATTTCCTGAGCCACTTAATTCCTGAGCCACTGTGCAGCAATGTAGAGCATCCTATACCAACCACTGAAATCATGGCTTTTAGCAGGTGGCAAACAGTGTCCTTCCAGACCCTTTCAAGCCCCTTTCAAGCCTACTCATAGTATAACTCTACAATGACTCTTTTATTCCATTTCCTCCTGTGACAAAATATGTCAAGATAAAAAAAACGCTGGGAACATGGGACTGCAAACAGCATCTAATCTCTTTCTGTACACACAGCCCAGCCCAGAAGGAGGGGGATGTGGGATTGGGTGGCACAAAGCTGGCTGCACTCCTGGCTGGCTTTATGAGCCTGTCATTCATCCTTATTACATTTATCATTTTCAAACAATGGGTATTTAAACAAGGCAAGGGAAATCCTGGATCCATCAGGTTTCCAGATGGTCCTCATGCTAAAGGGTCATCCCTTAATCTGTGTCTACATCAGCACACCCTATTATAACCCTATTATATATGTGCTTTTAAATCTGCTCAGGGTGGAGGACAGAAGGGTAAGTGCTCCCATTATATACAGTACACTGTACAGTGTTCTTCCTTTGCTCCATGCCACCATCCATTAGCCTTGGGCAGCAATTTTCAACCTTTTCCAGAGAAGGTGCTAAAATTGTCAAGGCACACAACCAGTTTTTTGACAACTGACAAGGTGCCCTGTACTTCTGGTGGGGGGCTCACATCCCCCAATGGCCCTTCCCCCAAACTCCCACAGCACATCTGTGGGCCACTCGCAGCACACCAATGAGCTGTGGAACACTGGTTGAAAATAGCTGGCCTAGGGCTAGCCCAAGATGTTTTGTTTCTCCTAAGATTGTTCAGGGTAATCCCAGGATCCCTTGCAATATCTCAGAGCATGCCAGGGGAGCATGTGGCAAAAAGATATCTGAGAGTTGTAGCTTGGCATCTGCCTGCTGTCTGCATCATTGCAAGGGATCCAGGGTGCACCACTTTGAACATATGTGCTTCATTGGTGCCTGCCAATACAACTACAACCTTCTCCTCAATGGTTTTCCCATCCCCTGATTTGACTGAACATGGAGCCACCATAGAAGAGAAGGTTCCTTTTAAGGTAAACAAACACACCTTTAATTAGCAAACAGCGTTTTTTAAAAACTTCTCTAACCATGGTAACACGGCTGCAGGCATTCTCCAGGGGCTTAGATGAAATTAGTATCAATTAGCTCTGAGATAAGACCTTCTTCTTCCCCTGAACCCAGAAACCACTTCCGATTTGCATTTATTTATTTTTTTGCCTCCAGGGCTAAGGAAAGCAGTCTTATCTCAAAATTGATATTAATCTTCTCTAAGCCACTGGAGGACGACTGCAGCCATGTTGCCATGGTAAGAGAAGCTTTCTTTAAAAATACTAACTGCTAATTAAAGGAAAGTGTTTTTGAAATGGATTTCATTCAACATAGTTTTTGGCATCTACGAGGGTTCCTGGAATGGAACCCTCGCCTAGAAAAAAGCTCCATCTGTACTGCAGTTCCAAAAAGGCAGTTTTTGGGAATTGGGCTGGCCCTGGCTGCTACTCAGCATTTTGTAAGGGACCAATTTTCCTGTGTTATCAGTCAATGCAAATTTTATTGTCATTGTTATGGGTAATAACAATCATAGCAAAAAACCAGACATGAGTACAAAACTACACATGGCAAAGCACCTTTTAAAATATCCAACATCACTGATCATCATTATGACAGTCCACCATAGTTATTGGCAATAAATAACTAATTTTATTGTTATACCTAAAATAATTGCATTTTGTTGCAAAAAGCAAACAAAACCAACATTTTCATGCCTTTTTTATTGTCTGAGAGCCTGATTCTGAGCTCTGTAGCTCCAGTGGGACGTGTGTACTGTCAGCTCTGGGTGTCACAAATGTGCCATAAAGCATGACTCTGGCTCCCAGAGAGCAGGGAACACTAGCACTGGGCCTGGCGCTGCTTGGGGGAACTAACAGCTGTAAGTAGTGCCACTGCTCGGCGGGGCAGCTTTTGGGGCGGGGGAAGAAGGGAACTGGGAGGGGGAAAGAACAGTGGGCAAAGCCTGAGAGGGAACACGGGCCTCCTTGTTGCGCCTGATTGAATGTAGCCATTCAATCAGGCACAGAGCCAAAAGGCCCCTTTGCCACCAGCTGCAGTCTCCAGCATTTGCTCCATTATCCCAGATAGACATCCAGTGGTATCCTGGCTCCCACAGAATCCAGTGGTAGCCATTTTGGTGCCGCTGGTGCCGTAGGCGCCAGGGACCAGAGTACTGGGATGCTCAAGAGCAATCCAAGGTGGGTCTACTCAGAAGTAAGGCCCATTGAGTTATACGAACCTTACTCCTAGGTATATACAAGTAGTACCCTACTTAAGGACTGGTTAGGTTCTGTACTTAAGTTGAAACATATTTAAGTTGAACATTATTTATTTATTTATTTATTTATTTATTTATTTATTTATTTATGTGACATAAACAAAATTGTGAATAACTTTCTGTAGTGGTTGAAAAGCATCACTGTGGTTAAAAAATGGATAACAAGTCCCTCCCTAGTGAATGACCGCTCTGCTTTTTTGTTGTGTTATGTACAATATGGGCCTTAGAGCAGCTTCGATGGTGGGGCTGCATTTGCATTAGTTGCATTTTGCAACATGCATTTTACATTTTACAAGTTACCATTTGCGTTTGTACTAGTTGGAGAGGAACACAAGTACCATTTCATTAAGAACAGTACTGGCTCTCCTTTACTCACCACTTCTGTTTCTCCACATGGCAGCCCCCCCCCCTCTCTCTCTCTGAGGTCACAATGGCACTGAGGATATTGGCATACCTAGGAGGATCCATTGCCCCAGGTACCATGCCTTGAAGGGGAATTAAGCAAGCCAAGGTACTAGGCTTCAGAAGGCTTCCTGGAGGCTTCCACAGGTATTTCCAGCTTTCAGCAAAAACTGGGCCCTCTGAGGCCTGGTGGGAATGTAATAATGGGGGTGTCACATGGGATGTGTTAAAAATATTTGTGTCCCCAGGTGCCAAATGCCTTAGGTATGCCACTGCTGAGGAGTCTCTCCTACTAGCCCCATCCTTATAAAGCTCCTGTTCCCAGGGCCGATGGATGTATCACAGACTAGACTTCCATGTTTGTATCACATGGTTTGTATCACAAACACTTCCTTATTTTAGCTAGAAACTGCACTATTTGCTTTTCCCTAGCGTCCTTACATAGAGAATAGTCTGACAAACAGAAGGATAGATCTTCCATGACCTTTGTACCACAGACACAATGACTTAGTAGTTTATAATGAAGTTTTCTGTACCGCCCTTCTAAAACAGGTGTTGGTATGAGATGCTGGATCTATTCCAAAGGAACTTCAGATGTTATTCCTACTGAGTGCCTCTCATGACAGACAAATGTAACTGTAACTGTGGAGTCTCCGTTAAGAATTGTGGGTGCACATGTAAAAAAAATTGATGGTAAGGCCACCTGGAGTATTGAATACAGTTCTGGTCGCCACATCTCAAAAAGAACATAGTGGAGCTGGAAAAGGAGCAGAAGAGAGCGATGAAGAATGATTACTGGGCTGGGGACCTCCCTTATGAGGAAGTCTGCAGTGTTTGGGGCTCTTCAGTCTAGAAAAAAGGCACCTGAGGAGGGACATGATTGAGACATCCACTAAAACTGAGCATTGGGAGAGTTTTAACGGATAAAAGGACATACTATTTTTACCCAGCGGGTAATTAATCTGTGGAACTCCTGGCCACAGGAGGTGGTGATGGCTTCTGGCTTAAGTGCCATTGAAGGGGATTGGACAGATTTCTGGAGGAAAAGTCCATCATGGGCTATAGGCTATGATGGGTTGTGTAAACTCCTGGCATTAGTAGTAGGGTACTTCAGAATGCCAGTGCAAGGAGTGGCAACAGAATGCAGGCATCTTGTTGTCTTGTGTGCTCCCTGAGGCATCTGGTAGACCACTGTGAGATACAGGAAGCTGGACTAGATGGGCCTTTGGCCTGATCCAGCAGGGCTATTCTTATGTTCTTAAAAAGCATGCCCAGTGTTCTGAATCTTAATTCTTTTCCTGGAGACAGCATTTGGTTCTTTAGGCAACCTAATGTGCATCCCATGGAAAGGGTAGCCCACTGAAGTTCTTCTTTGAAATCAGAACCTTGTGTTGTTTGTTTGGATTGTTTGTAGCAGAGTTGGGGGCTTGTGGACCCATTCAGCGCTTGCCTCGCGCTGGCGGAGCGGAGAAACGACGAGATCGCTACATTTCCATAACAAAGTCTTTTATTGGTTACAGTAGCGATAGTCAGAAAGCAAGAAGTTTGCCGGTCAGCGAAAGCCGGCGAAGGCTTGCCGCGTACAAGCGGCTTTTCAACGCATGTTGTTACATTCTCAGTCTCAGTGCGCACACATAGTAAAGACCTGATACAGACACAAGAACAAAGGGTGCAGCTAGAGTATATCTGGTAGGTGGGTACTTGAAGACCCTTGTGCCCCATGTTACCCAATGGGGTGTCCCTTTGAACATCATGATCTCATGAGAGAGTGGGTGACTGCTAGCCAGCATTTCCCGTGTGAAACTTTGCCTGCTTATGTTATACTAACTAAAGGGAGTGCAGCTACTGTGTAGCAGATTGCACTAACAAGCTGGGAAGCTGAACACCCAAGGACACGCAGGTGCTCTATCTGATCCGAAGACGGAGAGACGGAATGCCAGTTTCAGCTAGTTCTGGAGTCTGTAGTGTGAAACTGCAACACCTTGATCCTCTACTGTGAAGTTTCCAAAAGACCACTGAAAATTACTTTTTATAATCAACACTCATTAATAAAGTAGGCTATCAGATTGGCTACCCATCAAGGACTTTGCTGAGGAATTTTTGTTAGAGGCAGGGCTGGTCCAAGATCTCCTGGAGCCTGAAGCAACAAGCCAAATGCTTCTCCTTCTTAGCCAGTGCTGTGCCAGCCTCTGCTCTTCCCACTCTCCAATGTCTTAGCTCCGCACTCCCCTCCACATTTCCTCTTCCTTTCTGTCCCCTCTTACATTTCCAATCCAGGCAGTGAAAGGAGCAGGAGGAGCAGTGGAGGCAGGAAGGCAGACAGAGAAGGGCACCACCCAACAATCTGCTGCCTGAGGCAACGGTTTCAGTTGGCCTCGTGGATGGGCTGGCACAAGGTAGAGGAATTTCTAGGGTGGTAGCCTACCTTTTTATGGTTTTTGGCAGGTGCTGTAATTATATTGCAACAACTCTGTCTTTGATTTTATCATTCTATATCACTACGTAGTATCTTGCAAAGCCTACTTATAACAAGATGTATCACACAGATTTCACTCTGTGATTATAGTTTGGATCGTGCGTCGGTATCAGAACCTGTGTTGCCATTAGGAATCATCTTTTCCTTCGCTATTGCTTCTGTGTGGGCAAGGTGGGGTTGTCCTTCTGGCACTTGGCTTCCAGCTCCTGAAGTTTCGCAGTAAAGGAGGAACCGAAACCTGAACCAGGGCAGGCTGAGCACACAGCACTGGGAACCTACCCGTGGTGACTCACAGCAAATAGCAGAGCACAGTTGCCAGGCACCAGAGTTTGACACAAGGTTTTGGGGTTTTAATAGTTTCCTTCTCGGGGTATTCAGGAGTTAAATCTCAGATTGAGAATCAAAGAATGTAGCTATTTCTCATGCAGCTGGTCACTGGCCGTGCCCCCTCCACCCTTTCCAAAAGAGGCGGCTCCACATTGTACAGAGCAAGGAATGGTGCATTGGGCTCCATTTGGCCCTATGAAGTACACCACATTCTTGAACCCTGCAGGAAGACGGGGTTTTATTATAGGCAATGCATAATAGCCGCACAGCTTGCCTGGTCATTTGACCCCCTAGTTCTCTTCTTTTTGTGGAGGAGAATGACCAGGGTCCTAGTCAAGAGTGAGGGGTCAGGGTGGGCAGCACCATCAGGACTTGTACTATAGCAGGAGCAGTGATGTCATCAGCAGGAATGCTCAGATCCTGCTTTTGAAACTTCTTTCAAATGACCTGAACTGAGAATGTCAGGCTCCTCGGATGGCAAACTGAGAAATTCGTCAAGAGGCAAAAGCCCCAGTCTGCTTTGCCCCAGATGTACAGTATATGGATGACAGTTAAGGAGATGGTATATAGATTGATGAATACAAAGGGGATAAGAAAAAGTAAGACTAGATGATCATGTCCACTAGAGAAGCCTTGCCGTATTTACTTTATTTCATTGGATGATGGGCCCCATGAAACACAGACCATGAGAGTAAGTTGAACTTACTTCTGAGAAAACTTAAATTGGATTACACTCTAATTAAAATGTTTATATTTTGTTGGGATATTTTTATATTTTTTAAAAACAGTTGCAGCACACTCAAAGGGTGTGAGCTAGAAGATGTTTAACAGTCCTATTCCAATCCTATTGACAGTCCAATCCTATTCCCCACACTCTATAGAATGCAGCTGCATTAATTGGGCATGTGCTCCATGCTATGGGGGAGGGCAATCAGGTGGCCAGTGAGTGGTAAGTAAAACACTTTTCTACGTACTTCCTGGCAGGCCATTTGATTGCCTATGGGTCTCCTCAGACCCATGCCAGCTATTTGGTTGGTGTATATCCTAGGGAAGGAAGCGAGTGAGTTGAATGGGAAAATCAGGATAGGATCTGGCATGCATTTTTTGGCCACTTAGACCCACCCCCTCCAGCCTGCTCCTTGCCCCCTGCCCTCCCTCTTACCCTGCTTGCGGAAATAGAGACACTAGTTTCTGAAGGGCAGATAAATGCTGGATTTGGGGGTGGAGAGAAACACTGGTTTGGGGGGACAGAGAGTGAAGCTATGTTTTTGAGAAGGAGAGAGATGCTACATTGCGGAAATGCAGAAGTGGTGGGTACAGTACTTAATAGGATTGTACTCCTGTTCCTCTCCAACTGGTACAAATGCAAATTGTAACTTGTAAAATGCACCTAATGCAAATTCAGCCCCATTATCTAAGGTGCTCTAAGGCCATTTTGTACATTACACAACAAAAAGTAGGGTTACCACAGAGTGTATATTCACTAGGGAGTGAACTATTTTATAGATTATTTACAGAAATAAACGATCACAATTTCAACCACCACAAAAAATTGTTTACAGTTTTGTTTTCATCTAATAAATGAATGATGTTTCCACTAATGTTTCAACTAAAGTATAGGCCTCCGTAACCTAACCTGTATTCAGCTGCAGACCTGAGAGGGGGTAGGGCCAGTGGTGAAATTCAGCCAGTTCTCACCAGTTCTGCATAACCGGTTGCTAATTTTAGATTGGGAGAGGGAAGAAAGGCAGCGGCCACCCTGAAGGACATAGAACCGGTTGTTAATTTATTTGAATCCCACCACTGGGTAGGGGGCAAATGCCCCGGGCACTGGGCTGGGTGAGGGTGGCGCTGCTGCCTGCCCCTGGCCATCGATTTGGAGTGTGTCGCTCGGGGAAGCAGTGGAGCTTGCCTGGTCACTCTGAGAAGTGGCTTTGGGGCAGCTTCTCGGAGAGGCCCTGCGGAGCGAGCCTGAGCCAGGCGCATTCAGCAGGGTGGCTCCAAGAAGCAGCCACCAAGGGCCCACTCTGACAGTGTGCTGCCCCCCCCCAGATCGGCCCTGCCTATACTTCAGTTGGGAGCTACCTGGCTTGAAAAGGTAACGGACAAATACACAATTTTCAGGTCCCACTAATTTGCTAAGTATTTTCCAAATAAATTCAACCCCCTTCCTAACTGGGAGTTCCACTGAGTTCAACTTAACTCACTTGCTGTTCAGTATGTATAGAATTGCCGTCTCTAATATACATGCTAGGACAAAATTGGGATGTAACTATTCTTGGAATTTATTTGTATTCAGGGATCAATCCTATCCAACTTTCCAGCGCTGATGCAGCTGCGTCAACAGGGTGTGCACTGCCTCTTGGGTGGGTAGTCAGTCCCAGAGGCCTCCTCAAGGGAGGGGAATGTTTGCTTCCTTACTTCAGAGCTGCATCACAGCTGCATCTGTGCTGGAATATTGGATAGGATTGGGCCCTAATTCAGTACAACAATGTTTCTCAAATGGTGGGTTGGGACCTACTTGGTGGGTCACTCACAACCTGATGTCAGGTGGGCCAAAGAAAGCTGGGAGCAGCTGTCTCGGAAGCTGCAGAGCTTACTCTTGCTATATTTCTTTTATGAGTGTTAACAGTCTGCATTTTCAAGTGAATTTTTTTTAATTTAGTTTAATGCTTTTATATAATATTTTGTCCTAATCTTGCTTTCTGTCAGGAATGTTTCATGGTTGTACCAGTTTGCATTCAAGGAATGTCATCAGATTATGTCACAATGATGGCACTTCCTGCTTGATTATGTCACTTCCAGGTATGACATCACTTCCAGTGAGTCCTAACATGAATGGCATTCTAAAAAGTGGGTCCCTGTCTAAAAAGGTTTGAGAACCACTGCAAGGCTTGTAAAACAAAACTATTACTTGTTTGAACCCCATATTGCAAAGTAGTATGTAAGCTTTTGCATTCACTAGAACTTCAGTTGGACGATAAACAAAAACACAATTTTTAAAAGGCAGGGGAAATGTTGCGAGGCATGGTGAAAACCTCAGCCTGAAGTTTATAATCGTCTTCAGATTAAACAGGGCTGGTATTTTGCAGTCGCCTGGTTTCAGGCATACCTTTCTGTTCTTGGAAGTGAGTCCCAGTGACTATAGTGGGACTTACTCCCAAGCAAACACATACAGTACAGTGTATAGGCTTTCAGGGTAATTAGGTTAGATTGTGCCCGGTGTAAAAAGATCCCAGGGTGCAGCAAGGCATGTTGGGACAGTAGCTGCTTTTCTTTAGAAAGAGTATAGACCAGCAGGTATTCAAATCAAATTGAGGCTGGTCATTGCCTCTTTGTCCTAGCCATTCTGTTGCAACCTGAGATCTTTTTACAGCAGGCAGGCAGATATGCTCTGACTTAAATGAGCCTACAAAATGCTCTTTCTGTCTTAAGAGTGTTACAAATGGCAGGCTGAGCATTTTTCTCTCCTACATTTGTTTTCTCTCATTCCGTTGCTCAAAGAAGGATGTAATGAATTTAAAAGCTTGAGAGTGAACTTGTAATTTTGTTGTTGTTGCTCTTACTAAAGGCATTGTTTTACTAATCTAAATGTCTATTAGTTACATTTTTAGCCTAGCTTTTCTCTTAAGAGTTTAGGGTGTGCTACCACCACTTTGATGAATGAGATGGGCTTAACAGAAGAACTAATGTTAACATTGGAACTAATGGGTTTGTTTGTCATGGATGTCTTAAAAAATGCTTGCAATGCAATCCAAACCCCAGGCTGGAATAGGCAGGCCAATATGCCTGCCCAATATCCAGCACAGGGTTTGGAGCTGCTGCTACCCTACCCGGGAAAAGGCAGCACCTGAACTCCGAGCACCTGAATCAGGGCTGCCCGGGCTGGGGAGGGGGGTTAGGATCCGGCCCAAGTGCCAGACCCTGACTCCGCCCCCTTCCCAGGCCGATCCACTCATTCATCGCCCCTCACTCTCCCCCTTCCTTTGCCCTGTTCCACCCTTCCCCCATCCTGTTATACTTCCTGCCGCCCTCCCCAAGCCCCTGTGCTGGCCCTGCAAGGCCAGCCTTACCTTTTTGGCATGGGCCGGATCTGGGTGCAGAGAGGCTGGCACAAGCTGCTTGAGTCAGCCTCTGGATCCTCCGAAATGACACCTGGAGGCCAGCACAAGCAACTTGTGACAGCCTAGAGCAGTGACGGCGATCCTATGACACGCGTGTCAAAGGTGATACACCATAACGTTTGGGGTGACACACCAGCGTTCACCAACACCTGACAAAAACTGAGTTTATTTAACTCTTTTCATTTTTGTAATCATTTGAAGTTTCTTTATGTAATACATAAAGGAAGGGGAGGATTGGACACATGATGGGGCTCTATTTCTTCTTTAAATAAATGATTATAAAGAATTTTCCCTTTTGTTTGGGAGCACGAGTTGACATACCAGCAGACTCAAGTTAAGCATTTGCTGAAGTTTTGACATGCCGAGCCCAAAGGGTTTGCCAACACTGGCCTAGAGTGTCCTTTGGATTGTGCTCTTCTTAGTGATAGCTTTTGCAACTTCAGGGTGCCAGTTTTTCAGCCAGCCTCTGTTCCTCCCACTCCACACTTCCTCTTCCTCTTTGTCTTCCCTCTTCCTTTTCCAATTCAGAAGGAGCAGCAGTGGAGGCATGTATGCAGAGAGAGATGGGTCACCCCAGCCCAGTCTGCTGCCTCAGGCAGCTGCTCCAGTTGGCCTCATGCATGGGCTGGCCCTCATTATAGGCCCTTGACCAGGGCCCAACCTGATCACCTCTGATACCACCACAGTACAGAGCAGAGCCTGGAGCAAACGTAGTGCAGGAGAGGAGTCGGGGGGGGGCTACTTAGGGTACAATCCTATTCACACAATTCAGAATCAACTCAATTGAGTTCAGTGGGGTTTTCAACTTGGAAATGCTGGAGGGAATGCTCTCAGCCCTGACAAATTCTGGATCACATTGTCCCCTGCCTATTCCTAGACCGCATATACAAGGACAGGCAGGAATTGTTGCAGTCTGAAGGGGCCTTTTTGTTGTTCCCCCTCCTAGGCATTAGTTACATTGTGTGTGTGCGTGTGCATGTGTGTGTGTAACAGATTACAGTACAATGTTACTTCCCATGTCCTGGATTGGCAGCCTGAAATGCTTCCAGCAAATTCACAGCACAGTAAGTCCTGCCATATATATTAGGGTTCATTTTTAGCTGAGTGTGTACAGAATTGCAATGTCCTTCCTTAAATGTTCAGCTTTCATTATAAATAAATACAATTTTTTTACTTCTGCCATTTTACTTCTGAGTAAAAACGACAAATGTGTAAGCAGGATTCTCCCAATTGCTCAGTAGGAGCAGTAAACTACCTTGGCAAATAAATATCTGTTCCAGTAATACAGATATGGGGGTGAGAGGAGAGTGGGTGTTTTATATGTTTTATCTACATATGAACTCTCCAGGCTATTTTTCTTTCAGCTGGACTATCTGATTTCATGGTCTGACGAGCAAGTTAAGGAGCTAAGACTACTAAGAAACTAAGAACGCACGGAGTTATATTCTATTATCTGCTTAAAAACTGTAAAGGAAATCTTATGTCAGGAATAGGAACCTAGATAGGATTGTCAACATTTTTTTTCTAATAGCACATAACATCTGCATGCGCACATCTAGTGCGTAACACCTGCACGACTTGCAGCAATTCAACTGAGAAGTCTTCCCCTGCCAGAAAAAAAGTTGGCAAATTCCAAATTCTGCATCTTGGGTTTCTCTCACTAGCTTGAAAAGGATACTCAGAACACAGTCCTAATCTGGAGTTAGGCCGGCACAAGTTAGGCCAGCAAAGTTTGGCTGGTGCAAGGGACACCGTAAAATACGTTTGGACCACTCTCTGAGCCAGAGACCCCAGCACACAGATGTGCGCCATCCTCCCTGATTCCAAGCGTGGTCTAAACATACTTTAAGGTGGTCCTTGTGCTGGCCAAACTTTGCTGGCCTAACTTGTGCCAGCCTAACTCCAGTTAGGATTGCGCTCTCAGTAGTTATCTACTATATAACCATTTTTGCCTTTAATCATTGCCACCTAGATGCTAAGGTTGCCAGCCCATGAACAGGCCTTTAACAGCATTCCAGAGTTGATAATATGTTTGTTTGAATTTTATTATTGATGTTTGCATATCAAAGCTTTGTTAAAAGTACAGAAGTGCACCAGCTCAGTTTTCTGGTCAGTTGAAAATCCTACAAGGGGCATGTACACATGCTCTCCCAACTTTGAATGTAAACCCCATGTTCTTATATCTTATAGCCTGCATTCAGCTCCAGTCAACTCAAACATTGCTGATTAAGTCCCCACCCCATCCCACCCTGAATTCCAGCAAAAAGCTGATAATTATCTTTTCAAGGGAAGTGAAAATGGATCATTGGCTAAGTGATCCTATGAATAGTTACAGTACTTGGGAGTATATTCTGTGATAAAATATAGTGGGATGTATTACCAATTTATCAGAAAAACAACATAAACACTGGGAGGTGAGGCTTCTCCCAGCATGATCATGCTGATAATGAAGCATTATCGCCTGCTGATATCTGCAAACTAACCTGCTAAAGGTACACCCACCGGGATTTGTTGGCAACCCTAACATGCAGGCTCTTGGCATCTCTGCTGGGAGAAATGGATGATGCTATCTGTCATTCTGCCAGACAACCTTTCTCCCTGCAGCCTGGGCTGTGACTGACAGCGTATTTCTCTCCCATTGTTGCCATGTTGTGGATAGTAATGGAAATGCAGGCTTTGGCCATGGGAGAATTATTTTGAAAGCAAGCATAATAAAGCCAAGTGTATATAATGACAAAACAGAAAAAAAGGGTTAGATTTTAGAACTATTCACATCACAGGCACCTTTGATATAAGCATATAATAGGATGGGATTGGGATATTGTATCCTGCTTAACGCTATTGGTCCCTTTTGAACCACTCAACTGGAAAGATAAACATGTGATAAACGATAGGGCCTTCTCGGCGGTGGCCCCCCAACTTTGGAATACCCTCCCCTTAGAGTTGAGAACTGCTCCCTCTTTAGCGGTATTTTGGCGGGGGCTGAAGACCTTTTTGTTTCAGCAGGCTTTTAGTTGTTGACAGGCTGGCTGGGTTTTTGCATCCTCTTTTACACTCTTGTATATTTTATGATCCATGGGGTTGGCTGTTTTAAATTTTGTTTTAATATTGTTTAACTATTGTTTTTAACTATTATATAAAATGATTTTAATGTATTTTACTTGTTGTAATGCCGCCTTAGATGCCTTCGGGCAGAAAGGCGGGGTATAAATTTTATTATTATTATTATTATTATTATTATTATTAATAATAATAATAATAATAATAATAATAATAATAATAATAATAGAGTGGTTGTAGGTAGCTTAGGGCCCAACCCTGTTCCACTTTGTTATCTTACCAGTGCTGGAAAGATGGGTAGGATTGGGCTCTTTGGGCCCAAACCTATTCAAGTTTATGGGGCCAATGCAGCTGCAATGTAGCCCCAAGGTAAGCAAACAAACTTTCTCTTACTTTGAGGAGGCCTCCCTGACTCCCCACCACCACCACAGAATGCAAAAATATCAATTGTAAATGTCTTCATTAAAATGTTCTGTTCTTCTGCCACTTATTTCTACTGTGAAACTTATTATACTTAATTTAACTTCTTGGAATGGGTTGCAATAGTTTGAAACACAAATGTATAAAAAATAAATTTAAAAATATCCCAAATAAATACAGAAGACATACTAGAGTGCTATGTGTATTTACTTAGAAACAAGACCATCTATGTTCAGTAGGACTTATTACCAGGCAATTTGCATTGGATAGCCTAGACATTAACATATGCCCCTAGGCAAAAGCATTGGTTTACCTCTAGCTGATGTATTTCAACTAAGATTTTTTTTTTGGGGGGGGGGGGAGGCTGAAAGGCTGCACCTGAGTGATTCTTCTGCAGTAGGAGACATCCAGGATCTCATATACTCCCCGCCGGCCCCATTGAATTTGTAGACTTAGCTCTCCCCCAAAAAGAAGACAGGGACTGAAGCCAGAAAATTAGAGCTAAAATTGGAGCTCCAGCAAGCCATTTGGAGCTAAAGATGCTACTACCAGTCAGAATGCGGGAGATAAATTATTGTGGAGAATTCAGACTGATTCTTGGTACAAGACTAAGGTCACAAATACGCAAGTGCCGCTTATCATCCGTGAAATTTGGAACGCATTAACATTAGAACAGAAGAAGGAAACTTAAGCCCTCCAGTTATCATCTATGAAATCTGGAACGCATTAACGTTTGAACAGAACATCCTACTATTATATTATATACGTATCCTGCATATTTGCAAGTGTGCCGGCTTTGAAACTACATTTCCCATGGTGCATAGCACGTTCACCGCGCCGAAAATCCGATCATGTGATTGACGTACTCTAACGCACGTGGGACGGCAGATAGAAGGATCTTCCGGGTCTCAGGGGCAGGATGCTGCAAAAAATAGTGGTGAGGGGCAAGTGCACGTGGGTCAGATTAAATAAGAGAGTGGGATCCGATAGGGAGTAGGGGTGCTTGGCGTTTGGAAGAGAATGGGCGAAAGGGAAGCTCCCTCCCCTTCCTTTTAAAATCAAGCCGCTGTTTCATGCTCCTTTCTGTAGAGAGGTCAGGGCACCTGACATGGGTCTTCTAACTCTCCTCGCCCCCTCCCTAGTTGAGCAGGGATTTGAAGCTGTCTAAGCACTCATAATTGCCATTGACTATCTGCTAGCTTATCTTATAGGGCTTCTGCATACAGATGGGTGATATGGTATATGTTCTTTGCACACTCAAAAGATGATGGATAAATGTTTATTGGGATACAGCATATACAAGATTGCATCCCTGTACTTGGTTCTTAGTTATCTGAAGTAACTGATGGCAGCTGGTTTTGTGCTCTCTGCCTTTAATACAAAACAGGTTCACTGTTTTTCCAAAGTGCATGTAAGTTCACTTCAGCTCTGGTTGTGAACCTAACATGGAGTTAAAGGGTGTCATGAGGTACCTAATTTGCATTGATTATACACATGTTTATAGCTGAGCACATCTGTAGCTGAATATAACTGCTGTTAATCCGTTGCTGTTAATTGGCTACAGTATTCAAATGTCTTATTAAGTGCAGGTACAATCAGTGAGGTTCAGTCTACACAATCTGTGTACACAGAATGCCTGTATGTGTTTCCCTGTGGATAGCTGTACCCAGGTTCATTTTAACAGATTGACAATCTAGCACTCAGTTAAAGCTTAATGTGTGAACAGCCTTCTTGTGTGTACGTTGTACACACTGGTAAGGGCTGTAAGCAGCAGGGAGAAAGCAAATAGGGCTTTGAAGTGTGCTTTGCAAAGTAACACAAAACTGCTATGCCTATCTTGTTATTGGCTGTGTGAGAGAGAGCACAGTCCGGGAAGGGAGGCGTGCTGGGTCAGAAGTAGTCAATCTGGGATATGGAAAGTTCCAGAATAAATGTTGGTGGTTAACCGTAAAAGTGAAATGCTTGTTTCTACCTGAAAATCAGGCTTTTCTCTTTCTACAGCACCGTTTGCGGCTGGGCTGCCATCTCCTTTCTGTGGCTCGGAGCCTCCACCAGTCTCCCCGGAGCTGTATTCCCCTCATTCCCATTGTGGTGGAGCAGACAGTAAGCATGGCAGACCAGGGATGTTTCTCTGGCTGGGCTCTTCACTGTAATCTTTTCCACAGAAAGATCTATGGAGTGGGAACTAAGAAGAGTCTAATGTATCATATAAGATGGGTTGCATGGACATCTAGGGGAGCAGCCAACTGCCTTGAACTTTTGTTCACCAACTGATTTCAGACAGTGGTCTTATTTTGAATTGAACAAGAGCTGAAATCCCCTGGGCTCCACTGACAGACTCTTCCTGAGACCAGACCACAGGCTTCTTTAACTACCTCCTCTCCATTGTGAACAGGAATATGGGCTGTATCAGAGTTACCCTGTCACCCAAGATACAGGCAAATGGGAGTAAGCAGCTGAGGCATATAGTAAGACCATGTGGTTTGAGGGCATGGGTTGAAGCCACCTTGCTGTTGCTAAGCAGGTCTGGTTCTGGTTGATGCTTAGTCGATGCTCCCTCTTGGGGAGGGACCAGCTGGGAACCCCAAGTATGTCACAAAGTCCACCACAAAGAAAAGGCAAGATATACATTTAAGAAGAGAAAACTTCCAAAAACTCTATTCACTGTTGGGGGTGGGGGGGTTGAGCACTTCGTGTTCTTGCTTATTTGGGAGGTAGTAGCATGGGCGCATAATGAAGAAGGACTGTCCCTAGTATTGGGGACTCTGCTAACAGCAAGGTGTGTGTGTGTGTGTGTGTGTGTGTGTGTGTGTTGCCTTCTGAACTGACACTTGTCTTTCCTGAGTCTCAGCTTGCACTGTCTTTCTGTCTGTTTCAGGGCCGCGGTGAGCGAGCCTATGACATCTACTCTCGCCTTCTGAGAGAGCGCATTGTCTGTGTGATGGGTCCGGTGAGTCTAAGAGTTACTTTTGCAGCAGGGCCACAGGTCCAGCTGGTGCAGTGATTCCATCTTCTTCCACTCAGGGCATTTGCTGTGTGATTGCTTAAACTCATGGCTCAAAAAAGCCAGCTTCCCACGTTCAGGATTGATTTGTTTTTATTACTCATCCCATGTATCTTGACTAAGACAAGCCAGTGGAGTTTGAAGCTGGGCTTCCATTTCCACCATGCTGGCTGGTTGAAATGTATTTATTCATTTATTAAAAGAATTTCTGGACCTTGTGCTGAGGCAATAACCTTGGAAGTGTGTGGGCACTCTGCCTACTGAAATCTTAGATAACAGGAATAGCTGAAAAAGCTTTCTGGAGAGCTAGGCTTAAGTGCCCCATACTGGTTCATGACTAGCAAAGCTAAAAGCAGTTATGCATGATGGTTAGAAAAGCAAAATGGAATATATTATGCAAAGTAGCTTAGTTTGTATAATATATACAGGCTGCAAAATTGATGAATTCCTGGGTTGTTTGAGCCCATACACACAGTTCAAGTACAATCTATTAAAAACCATATTTATTTATTTATTTGTTTATTTAGAGGAAGTATACCTCAACTTTTCATTCTTTCATGAGATTTTCATAAACTGAAGGTGTTTTAGTGCACAGTTTGGTTTCTTTAGGCAACCCATTCCAAAGAATTAGCTATGTGTGCTCTTTGTCTCGTAAGCTTTGTGCCTAAACACAAATTGGGCTCAACTTCTTTCTTAGTAAATTACAGGGGATTCTGGTGAGATTCTTTTTCCTGCTTCCTGGATGTCCACTGCCCAGTAAGCAAGCAACTAGCCTGGGCTTTTGGAGCTGCTACGGTCTCTAACTGAAATTTGAATTATTCAGCAAGGTATTCTCCTGGTCAGTCACCAGCTTGTGCTTTCTATCTCCAGATTGATGATGGTGTTGCAAGCTTGGTCATTGCACAATTGCTTTTCCTGCAGTCAGAAAGCAACAAGAAGCCAATCCACATGTACATTAATAGCCCAGGTGAGTGGCAGTGGAAAACAAAGAATGGCATAGGTGCAGTTCCTCTGCAGGCATCTGGTGGGAGACTGTAATAAGGACATCTGCCATTTTTGTTTTACACCTTATTCATCACATCTTGCAATATTTTTCTATTGTGGCCAGAGTTCCCAGGACTAATGGCCTATTTCCCAAGGTCCTATAGTTCTCCCCTTCTGCTCTCTCTGTAGATATCTGTATAGCCTGGGGCAAAGTGATGTTAGATCAAGGGTTCCACAAAGATAAGACAGAGTGTTCTAAGAAGATACAAACTGTGGCTAAAGAAGGCACTGCCCATTTTCCAACCCTGTCCTAGTTCACATTGTGTGGGTGCAATCCTAACCTAACCAATCCTAATCCAGCACCGGGGCAAGGGGAATGCAGCTCCGAGGTAAGGAAACAAACATTTCCTTACGTTGAGGATGCCTCTGTGACTACAATTTCATTGCAGAATGCAGAACATGCCCCATTGGCACAGCTGTGTCAGTGCTGGAAAGTTGGTTAAGATTGTGCTGTTTCCTGATCACCATCTCTTTCCCATCGGCTCCATTCCAATGAAGGCAATGAGTCAGGCCTCTGTTCTTATGTCTGTGCCTGAGCCTACACTGATTTTTCACTAGGCCAGTGATGGCAAACCTATGCATGTGTGTCAAAGGTGGCACGCCGCAACATTTTGGGTGACACGCCAGAGCTCACCAACGCCCGACAACAACTGAATTTATCACTAGTATTTCCTTTTTGTAATGATGTTTTTTATATAATGCATAGTCCCACACACGATTGGACTGTATTTTTAAAAATAAATAATTGTTTCTCTTTTGCTTGGGAGGGGGGAGTGACACACCAGCAGAGACAAACTGGGCATTTTTTGACATGGTGACCCCAAAACCCAAAAACGGCACTAGGCTATCTTGATCAGTAGGCTCCAATCCCAAAGATTGGGTAATTCCAAAAGATCTATAGGATAATTCATAAGTAAGGTGTGGTGATGTGTTTCCATAGTAGGGATACTGCATCTGAACTTGGAGAAGAGCTGTTCTCTGAAGTGCAGGAAGCTAATTCTTCATTGTGTGAGGATGTCTTTTCTTTGGCTTGTTATGCATCAATCCCAGTGGATGATCTGAGCTTCTGTATTTGAGAGACTATGGATCATCTCACTTTATTTGCAGCTCTGTATGATTTTTACAACATCATTTTATTCTAAGCTTTCCAGCCCTAGTAGTTTTGGTCTTTTCTCCTATGGAAAATGGTCCATCTTCTGGTTCAGTATCTTTGTTCCCTGCTTCCTTGGGGCCCAAAAAGCCACAAACGTTAAGAGAATCCTGGGACACATTGGAGTTTACAGACAACTTTATGGTGGCCTGAGCAGGTGCAACCAAGAATGTGCTTGAGCAGATGCCACGGTGTGGTGGGGTTCCTGGATCTGTTTTCAGATTCCCCTTCCATTTAATTTTATTACATCTTGGCTCTGGGGTGCATGTCTGTCACTATTGCATTCTCTTAGCTATCCTCAAGGACACTTCAATTTTGCTGATGGTTTAAGAAGACTTTTGTCTAAATTGGAGAGCCTGAATATTGCAGCAAGATTTCTACTTCCTCCACAGGCGGTGCAGTGACTTCTGGACTGGCTATTTATGACACCATGCAGTATATCCTGAACCCCATCTGTACGTGGTGTGTGGGGCAGGCGGCCAGCATGGGCTCTCTGCTGCTGGCTGCAGGTTCTCCAGGCATGCGCCACTCCCTCCCCAACTCCCGCATCATGATCCACCAACCTTCAGGTGGGGCGCGGGTGAGTCTGCTACTCCTAGTTGCAGATACTGTGTGCCCCCATGTTCTTGCCCTTCTACTCATTTAGTCAGCATTCTGTTTTGATGCTGACCTGGGCAGATTACCTGGGTTCTCATAGCCATCGCAGGTATTCCTAGTAGGTGAAGCTCCTTAATAGGTGACCAGATGAATTTTCCTCCTGACACTTTGCCTTCCTTTCTAGGGCCAGGCTACAGACATTGCCATTCAGGCTGAGGAAATTCTCAAGCTGAAGAAACAGATCAATGGCCTTTATGCCAAACACACCAAGCAGAACCTGGATGTGATTGGTAAGCAATTTGGGCCCTGGGGGGGGGGCAGAGCTGAAGGTGTAGGCCTCACAGCAAGAAAACACCCAACTCTGCATGCTGAGAGGTAGCAGCTAGTGATTAGTCAAGCAATGAGGGAGACTAGATGCCTTGGTTCTGATACAGGCTCTTGCTAGATCTGTTGCTTCTTCAGAGACCAGAGGTACCCCTTTTGCAGTGAGGTAAAACAGCTCCTCCCTTAATAACATCATCCGTCTATCTTGTTATTCCTTTGGATAACTCAAACACTCTGTTTTGGTGTTGGTTGCCTGACATCTACAGGCTACATGCTTCCTCTCTTCCCTTCTTGTTGAGATGTGTCAAACCCTGGCAGGCTTTGTGAAGCGACGTGAGACGAACATGGGATTATTGTGCGTTTCTCCCATATTTTAAATGCTTTTTGCGGTTTAACTGGATCCTAACTTAAGCCTGAGGGGGGACATGATTGAGAAGCTTGGGATGGATAGATGAATGGTCTTTTCCCTCTCACAACACCAGAACCAGGGGACATCCACTAAAAACTGAGTGTTGGGAGAGTTAGAATGAATAAAAGAAAATACTTTTTTACCCAGTGGGTAATTAATCTGTGGAATTCCTTGCCACAGGAGGTGGTGATGGCATCTGGCCTAGGTGTCTTTAAAAGGGGGTTGGACAGATTTCTGGAGGATAAGTCCATAGCAGGCTACAGACTGCTATGATGGGTGGTGTGGCCTTCTTACTTTAGAAGTAGGCGACCTTGGAATGTCAAATGCATGGGAGTGGCAACAGGAAGCAGACACCTTGTTGTCTTGTGTGCTCCCTGAGGCATCTGGTGGGCCACTGTGAAATACAGGAAGCTGGACTAGAATGGGCCTTTGGCCTGATCCAGCAGGGCTTTTCTTATGTTCTTAAGCCAGAACAGATGGTGCATGTGTGACTTTAATCTGTTGTTATGGGATGCAGGTGGATATTTTTGTATTGTAAATAAGTCATCCCTGAATCCTTAAATGGGATTGACACATGTTTGTAGGCTTGAAGAATGGCCATGTAGCAGCTGGAGCTAGGCAGTCCTCAAGGCAAAGCAAGGGCGAGAGGGTTAGTTAAGGTCAGTTAATAAAGGGCATTCCTAATGAGTCTTATAGAGAACAGAGTGATACGTAGGACATAGGTAAGGATAGCCAATTAGGCAGTCAGGAACTGAATCTGTCCCAGTTGCAAGGGTATTTCCCCTTTTAAGCTGCCCATCCAAGGTACATGGCAAGGTGTTCAACCCCCTCCTCATCTGCACAGTATGAACAGCAGAAGAGGCTTGATTAGATCTCTCTCCTTATGTACCACACCTGCTAACTCCTGTGGGCAAAGGGGAAGGGAGCAGTTGATGGTTGGCTAAGCCCAGTGATGTCATGCAGGGGGAACTCAGTTCCACTAGTTAAAATTGCATTCGCAAAGGACCAATACAACCAGTGATGTCATGCAGGGGGAACGCGGGGGAACTCAGTTCCACTAGTTAAAATTAGGGCTGACTCCACCCACTTCACTCTCCCTCCCCCCCTCCCAATTCCTCTGCAAAGAGCTTTTCTTCTTGGTTGGCCAGCACTCAGAGGGTTAAAGGGCACGACTCCAGATTCCTAGGGGGGCGAAGGCAGTGATGTCATTCAGGGGGAATGGACCAGAATGGGCTCTGTGGCTGGTTCCAGGTTCCCGACAAGTGCCAATCAAAAGTGAGTTCCTGTTCCTAAATCATTTGAATGACACCAGTGGCTAAGCCGATCTGCTGCCTGAAACAGTGTGGATCCACTAAATCGGTTTCGTTCAGCAGGACTCCTTCATAAACAGGCTTGCATCCTAGCACAGCTACATGGGCACTGGCAGGCTAGTACTACGTTTACTAGCAATTTGTATGTACTTTGCAAGATTACATTTTTGACGAGGCAACTTGTTCTTCTCCGTATAGAGTCTGCCATGGAAAGAGATCGTTACATGAGCCCAGTCGAAGCCCAGGAATTTGGGATCTTGGACAAAGTGCTCGTCCATCCACCCCATGATGGAGAAGATGAACCGGAGCTGGTACACAAGGAGGTTCCCCCTACACCTGCTCCCACGTCTTCCTCAGCCGAACCCTGAGGATCTGCGGCTTCTTCGGTTGCTTGTTGCATCAGGGACAATTCCAGCAATGTTGACACTCTGTGGGAGGCAAGTGGTGATGATGCCTCCCACAGCCAGTCTATTTGGGCTCCTTGGAATTGCCTGAGGATGTTGGGCTGTCTTAATGGGCCTGCTCTTAGTGAGTGTCCGACTGGTAGTTGACCAGCTGTGTTCAAAGGAGCTGGTCTCTGCCTCTTCCTCTGCAGGATTAGATCTTTATCCTGTCCAGTAGCCTGCCAAGTGTGGCTTCCCCTCCTTAATTATAGAATTGTTTAATGGAATGATGATTTTAAATTAAACTTTGACCTCTGTTACATATGTTTTCCTG
The DNA here is from genome assembly GCA_029204185.1 of Lerista edwardsae. NCBI lineage: Eukaryota > Metazoa > Chordata > Lepidosauria > Squamata > Scincidae > Lerista > Lerista edwardsae. Next base: position 3,035,075 of record JAJKFI010000082.1, on the reverse strand, counting down.
CCTCCCCTGGTTCTCTCTGAAAGTCAGTGTTAGCAGCATATCTTGAAGTTCTTGTGTCTTCTGTGCCTGCCTACTGTGAGTGATTCAGAGCCCATAAATGTTTCAGGGAACATTGCCCACAAGTCGGTACAACTCATGCTGCTACACCGAGCCCTTCTGCAGCTGCACAACAATGTGATGTGATGACATCTTCAGATGCTCTGGGCGGCTGAGCTCTGAGCGGTGCAGCCGTGTAGCTTGGAGGAAACAGTGTTTGTGGGAGGTGCCATTGATGGCTGTTGAGTTGTGGAACCTCAGAAAAGACAGATCGTCTCACAGGGATAAAACGTTTCCACAGTTTTATTTTGTTCTTCCTTGCTAACCTTGTCCCAATACGTAGTTGTTCAGGTGCCCTGATCATTTGCTTAAAAGATCTTTCCTCTATTTCCACGATTCTTCTCCTGCCCAAAATGGTAGACACTATACCTGGAAGGGTGCTGTAGTCACAGTCTGACTCTTGCTCCAGTTTCCCAGTAGACATGAATATGTGGGAGTGTCCTTCTGAACAGCAAACTGTTGTGACTTTGGGTGAGGTAAGGCCAGAGTGAAGCTGCTGTGTTTAATTCTTCTGGGTCCTGCGCAATCACTGCCATGGCTCTTATAGACTATGGTGACATAGTGCAAGTGCACTGAATGTCTGAGGGCATTTGTAAGGCTTAAACAACCAAATGCTTCTGGTGTTTTTTTCTTTCTTTCTGAAAAGCAGAATAAAAAGAGCAGGCAGGACAGCATCTTTTCTGTTTGTCCCAGGATAACATCCCTGATACCCATGTCTCATATGGGGACAAGGGGATATGGGACAATGAAATGCAACTTCCCAGCATAATGACTGAGAAATTATTCTGCTTGTGCAGGTTGTAATCCTGTGAGCACACAATATGGAAGTGTGTGTAAACTCAGGCAATTGTACTCTATTTTCCGTTGTTGAATCACTAGGCTGGAGCATCAAACTGTGAATTGAGAGTGATCAGCTGCTGAGATCAAAAGCCTACCTTCTGCAGTGATATCATTCCCCCCCCCCCCACTCTGTTACATCAGATGTGAACAGACATGCTCTAAGACAAAATTTTTAGCACTGGGACCAACCCACTTTTTAAAACGACAGTATCAGGCTGCACCTAGATTTAGGGGACAAAAAAAAAGTTGGACTTCACCATCTACTCAAGCCTCTGTTTTTATCCTTTTGGGTGGGGGGGCTTCTGTTGCATTTGTTGACCTCCACATTTATTGGATTTGGACCATTCTGGTGGCCTTGTATTCCCCTTTGCCTGGCCTGCGACAAGAGCTTGAGGCATGTTTACTTACTCATGAGTAAACACACATGGGTGCCTCAGCTTCCTTTTCTGTAGGACTCAATACATTTTCCTTATCAGCAATCAGCTTCACAACTCACCAACAATCAGGGTGAGATCCACAATTTGAGAAACGGCTCTTAGACATGTAATGTGCACAACCAACTGCACCCAAATGCAATGGCTCATGGCACAACTCAATGGACTACCATGAAGGCAAGGATTCAGATTCAACAATATCTTCTAGGGCGGGGATAACAATGCAGTGAGCCTCATGTGGCACAGAGTGGTAGGCTGCAGTACTGCAGGTCTGCCCCCCCCCCCACCGACCTGAGTTCAATCCTGGTGGAATTCAGGTTTTCTGATAACTGGCTCAAGGTTGACTCTGTCTTCCATATTTCTGAGGCCAGTAAAATGAGTACCCTGCTTGCTGGGTGTAAAGGTAGGGTGGGGCAGATGGCAAATCATCCTGTACAACTGCCTAGTAGACATTGCAATGTGACGTCACCCCCATGAATCAGTAATGATTTGGTGCTTTGCACAGGGGACTACTTTCCCTTTTACAATGCCAAACTGGGAAGGGAAATCAAAATTATAATGCAATAGTCTCCCACCTTTATTCACATCGCTAAACCTTAAGCACCAGCAGTTTCTAGGTAGGATAGAGGAGAGAGGAATACTTACAAAGAAAAGGCGGCTGCAAAATGGAGGCGAGAAGAAGGCATTGGAAGCAGAACACAAAGGGTGCAATCCTAACCCACTTTCCAGCACTGGGGCAAGGGCAATGCAGCTCTAAGGTAAGGGAGCAAACATTCCTTTACCTTGAGGAGGCCTACTTTACTACTACTCCACTGCAGGATGCAGCACATGCCTCATTGGCACAGCTATGTCAGTGCTAGAAAGTTGGTTAGGATTGTGCCCTTGGTGTCAGATTATCTGAGAAAATGGATTGAATAATTGGGTTGAATGGTAGAGGGAGAGGATAGGATCCTGGGAAAAAGGGAGCTGAAGCACAAGCCTGGGAAAAAGGGAGACGAAGCACAAAAGCACCAAATGTGTCAGGTTTAATCTCGCCAAATGAGATTATGGGTTGATCGCTGTAGCCAGAACCAAGGCTCCAGGAAAAGCCCTTTAGTAGGCTATAAGACAGTTCATTCACTTGTGGCAGGGAAGCCTGTTCCACTGTGTGGTTCGTCCAAAACTGGTAAAGCAGGAAGTCATAAAAAGGTAAAGGTTTCCCCACGACCGAATGGTCTAGTCGTGACCGACTGTAGGGGGCGGTGCTCATCTCCGTTTCTAAGCCTGTAGAGCCGGTGTTTTGTCCGAGGACAAGCTTCCGTGGTCATGTGGCCGGCATGACTCTACGCCGTAGCGCACGGAACGCCGTTCCCTTCCCACCGAAGTGGTCCCTATTTCTCTACTTGCATTTAGGTGCTTTGGAACTCTAGACAGGAGCTAGGACAAGCAACGAGAGCTCACTCCATTGCGCGGTCTTGAACTCCCAACCTTCTGGTTGTCATAGGGAAGTCATAGGGAGCCCCAAAATACTAATGTGAGCAGTTGTTGTACTGTTAGAGCTGCTATTTGAGCAGTTGTTGTACTGTTTAAGGGAGTTAAGCTAATCTTTGGGCCTCCCACTTAGATTGTGAAAGGTTGTCCAAGGAGTCCTGCCCCCCCACACCTGCAAGGAAGGGGTAGAAGAGCACTAAGCGTGTTGTCCATGTGACTGCATGTGTGACTGAAGACAGCGGTTGGGGTGCCAAAGGCTGGGTTACCTGTTTGTATCTTCTGGGATGAGGCTTGTTGCAGATAAGAAATCATGATCTCGGTTCAAAGGAGAGTGGGAGACGGGGCAAACCCTGAAGGGCTAGGCAGTTGTTTTAGCTTGTTCCGGGAATAGAATAAGGGCAAGGAAGCCAAAAGCACTTTCCTGGGGCGGAGGGCAGGGGAAGCATTCTTTGAAAAGTAGCTCAGTGGGTGCTTGAGTAGATGGGTGCTTTCAGTGGTGCCTGGAGGCAGGGAGAAAGGCTAGGAGAATAGTCCAGCTGTTATGCTGGCTAGCACAGCAGTTCTTGGGTAGAGGAGGGAATGGGGGTGTTTGATGCAGCACCAGCAAGAACTTGAGCAATCCATGCATAGCACAGCCCCTGGCTGAACAGCGACAAGAGGAACAGCAACCACGAGGGCTCTGACCCATCTTTTTAGAGCCAAAATCCCTACAGATAAAACATAGGAGCTGTTGCAGGGTGAGCTCATCTCTTTATTTTGGTGGCTGAATGGCCCACCTCTGGGTCTAAGAGGGGTGCCATCTAGTGATCTGCACCCTGGGGAAGGGTGCAACAGAGGACTCTAATTGCTCCAGAAGTATTGGGGGTAAATGTATCCCAATTTAACACAACACCGGATTGAACAGATAATGGTATTGTGAGGGAAGTCAAGGTTGTAGGCTTTTACTATCGCTATCTTGTTTACCCCCAAAGTCACAAGGCTCCCAGGATCTGGCTTGTTTACAGGTTTTAATTTGCTGACCAAGCAGGGTCCAGCTGGCCAAGGCTTCTCCTAAGCCAGCCAGCTAAAGCAGGGATGGGGTGGTGGTTGCTCCGATGACCCAAACCTATGGACCTGCTGCTTCCTAGGCATCAGCCCAAGCAAAGTGACATGAGGCAGCTCTGGGTGATGCTCACCTGGCATGGACCCAGCACCATGTGCATGTGGCTATAAGCACATCAGGCAACACAGGTAGCTGGGGACAAATTTCCACTGGTCCAACGGTGTGGCTGATTATCAGAGGATGGGAAGGGAGCACCTTGGCAAATCTGCAGGGTGATGGAGGGTGAGCCAAAGCGGGGAAAGGCCAACTGCCTCCCCTGCATCTGCCTCATAGTACCCACCATTGCCTGCAACCTTGGAACATACAGACGAGGGTTTTCAAACATAAGGCCTACTGGCTGGATGTACCCCCTGTAAGCTTTTTATCTGGCTCTTGGGGTCTCTCAGCAGCACCATCAGCTGTTCTGAGCTCCTGTGCTATGCTGAGATGTCACTGCTGAAAGGGCAGCCCACATGATAATTGGGCTCTCCCATATCTTGAAAATACTATTAAGATGTGCATATTTTCTCTTGTACGGCTAATGAGTTACTAAGTAAGAAAACAAGTGCCTATTTCCAGTAATGACCTGCTTAATGACATCACTTCCTACTTTATGATATCACTTCCGGCCCTCTGCACAATTGCTCTCACAAATGTTATTCGGCCAGCAGTATGAAATGAGTTTGACACCCCTGGTGTAGACAGTGCAGAAAGCAGCATTGAGCAACAAGGATATCACTCAAAATAAGGCAGCTTCATGTCTGTTGGTAGGTGGAGCTGGCAAACAATATGAAATAAGGGGAGAAACTGACCTGTAGATTTATCTGCCCAGGAAGGCCTTCTACCCTAGACTCTTTCCCTGTTCAGCATCATATTCACACACCCATGTTCTAACCCCATGATAAATTGGAATCTCCGAGGTCAGATATACAGTAATTCAGAATACAGTACCAAATGCTGGGGCAGGCAACGCGGGGGCGCGGCGTCTGTTCTTGCTTTGCTTAAAAACATTCTCTGAAGCAGCTGCTCGGACTCTGTGAGAAAGCTGCTGTTCATCTATATGGACCGATTTTGATCTGATGACCAAGCACGACTTTTGTCGGCAAACGCTTATCCTCCGCAGCGGACTACAAATCCCAGCATGCCCTCCAAGCAGCCTCGCCCATGAGTTTCATTCAAGAGCATCTCGAGCGGGAGCTTTGAGGAAACTTTTGGGGGTGGACAATTGTGTATTTTTATTGGTTGCCTTCTGCAGTCAGGAGTGAGTTAATTACAGGCCGAGGGTCTTGGCTGGTTACAGAGGTATCGTCATTGTGCTGTGAGTGCCGGGAACGTGTCTGATTGTTGTGGAAATGAGACTGGGACCAAAGAGGGTGTTGCTTTGAACACCCGAGTTTGTTTATTAATACTGTAATAATTAAATAATGACTCATTGTGAATACTGCATTCGGCTCTGGTGAAAGATCTGGAAGTATCAGAGAGTGGGTGTGGTCAACATAAGTGTAATTAATAAATACAGAGGGTGGAAGATTTTCTAGAACTGATTTGGCTGTGGGGTGGAGGGCCCATGAATCTTAGTCTACAGGCCTATGTGTAATTGCTGGGAGTAAGTCCCATTGAATTCAGTGGGATTTACTTCTGAGAAGGCATGTACAGGCATGCCCCAGTATCCACTGGAATTCTGTTCTGGTCTCCCTTGTGGATACCTGAAACCATAGATACTGGGGATACCTTTTAAAAGACAGGGGAATATCAGTGATTTTGCTGCAATGAGGTTAACAAAAAAAGAGAGATTTGTTTAATGTTCCCCTATCTTTTTAATAGGCGTCCCACTATCCATGGATAACTGAAACTGTTGATACTGCATCAGGGCACACCTGGGTAGGATTGCATTGTTACGGTGTCAGGTGTGGACACCTGTATGAAGTTATGGGAGGGGGATTTCCTATTGTCAAACTAAAGTGCTTTCCATAATCATTTGGGACCTTGCTGTGGGCTGTGAATTGTTTTAGTTTCCTTCCTTGTTTTCAGGTTTCTGAACCTGGGAATGGAATCCTCCAGTAATCTGGCAGCCCTAGAGGAAGAGCCATTCACAGGTAATTGTACACTGTAGTGAAAAATGCTGGGCAGAGGCTTTTTCTTTAGCAGTACTGGTATGGTAAATTTGGCTTCCTCCATAGTCCTCAGCACCCTCTTCCCTGGCAAGGAAAAAGTGAAATACTGAGCATTTGAGTGACAGCTGATGGGAGAGCCTGATTTATTATTACAAATACATGTATATTGTACTGCTTTTCAACAAAGTGATCTACAGCAAAGGACTAGGATAGTTCCCAGACCCCAAAGGATTGCAGTGTAAAAATCTGTCATCCCATTTGGGCTAACCTCATGGAGCTGGCATTGAACCCCTAACCATTGGGTCCATCTTTCTGTGTGGTGCTTGGAATCCAGGGGTACAGCCCATATCCTAGAGGGCTCCCCCATATTCACACAAACACGCAGCACTTGTTTTCTCCACATGACTAAGGAGTCTTGGCTGCAATCTCCAATGTAGCTATGACTTGTCCTGTGTAAATGGCATGGAAGCTTGTCTTGGAGGTTGTGTGCCACAGAATGTATGGCGTGTGAGGGAAATCAGTGTTTCGTGTTTGCATGAGAATATATTTGCATCTGGAACTGCATTGTACTATTGGTTCATCTTGCTTAGCGTTGTGTATTCTGACATGTATGAGCTCCCTAGGGCAGTGGTATTCAAACTTTTTAGACCAAGACCCACTTTTTAGAATGGCACTCATGTTGGGACCCACCAGAAGTGAAGTCATTAACTGGGAAGTGATGTTGTAGCAGGAAGTGACATAATCAAGCAGGAATTGCTGTCACTGTGACATAATAAAATGGCACTCCTGGAATGCAAATTGGCATTCTCGGACTGCAGCAATTGCACAGCCATGAAACATCCCTGACAGAAAGCAAGATTAGGACAAAATATGATGTAAAAGCACTGAGCTAAGAACAAAATTAAAAAAAAAACACTTGAAAATTCAAACTGTTAACACTCACAAAAGGAATATAACAAGTGTAAGGTCCGCAGTTTTCAAGATGGCTGCTCCCAGTTTTCTGCAACCCACCAAGTGAGTCCTGACCCACAGTTTTAATAACACTGCTCTAGGGTTTCAAGCTCGGAGATTATTTTCCAGCCCTACCTGGATTGGACCTGAGACTTTTTGCATGCAAACCAGGTGTTGTACTGCTATAGCCTCCTACTGCCCTATGGGTGATCTATAGGCACTGACCTGGAGTCCCTAGTTCATTCCAAGTCACTAGATATCCTCCCTTTCCTTTGTTTAGCAAAGGTTCAGCCCTTATGGCATCTACCCCAGCTACACTGTTGAAGTCCCTAGGCCCCTCTTGCAGTGCCTACCTGTGTTGTCTTACTGACTCTTCTCATATTCTTTGCTGCTTTCCTCCTAGAGGCACGATGCTTCATAGCAAATTATGTTGCTGATTTGGGCCAGTTGTCGTCGGCTAGGTGTGGTCCAGCCCACCACACTGACTCTCTGGATCTACTGGGGGGACCTGGTGACCTGGGTGATATTTTCTGCTGGAGTGACAATTTGGATCACTGTATTGCCTACCTCAACAAGGTGGGCAATGGTCTTAGGTGGGGAAGGGAAATAGTTACTGGATACAGAATCATACACAGATACAGTTAATTTTAAAAGTAAATATACAAATAAGACCAGGATCATTTTAGTTGGGCATGTTGGATGATTGGGAAGAACTTTTGAGATGTTTTTATATATGACAACAGTAGCAAGAAAACTCTATTCCCAATGCTGGAAATCTGCGGAAATACCATCGGTTGAAGAGTGGTGGATAAAGATTTTGGAATTAGCAGGAATGGATAAACATATGATTTTAATTAAGGAGAAATCCGTAAATACGTTCATAAGCAATTGGAAGCTACTTATTGTTTTCTTGCAGGAGAAAGAGAAAAATGATATAACGGTTTGCGGATTTGAAGATCATAACTAAGTGTTAAGAGGAGATTAGAGGAATGATAGGCAAATGGAGAGATGTTTTCTTCGGAATGGCTGAAAAAGATTTGCATTATGTACTATTAAGATTGGAGTAGACACTTGGTTTTTATGAAAATGATATTCTACTCATGGTTGTGTTAATGTATAGGTAATTCTATGTGTTTTTTTCTTTTTTGTTAAAGTTACAGTCTAATATGTATGGATGTCAGTCCTGTCATTACTTCTGTTCCTCCTATCTGTTAGTTTGATTTTTTGTTATTGGTTGAATAAATATATTCCTCCCCACCCCAAAAAAGAGAAGGGAGACTGTTGTGTGGATAAGGAGACCTACTCCTTCAACTTTTGTTGCTGATATTAATTTAGTACTCTCAAGTTGGAGACATGGCAACGAATAAGTTTCACCTGCCCATTTGCAAATTGCACTGATAACTTTTCTGAGACGGGTCCAAACTTCTCCCTTGAATTTGTGTCTGTCATGGTACTGAAATTCCCAAACTGGCTAGGATAGGAGCAAACTCTACAACTATTCTCTGTGCTCACAGAACTGAGTGGACAGAAGAAGTAGAAAAAGTTTGCGGCTAGGTGAGAAGACCACCTTGATGACTTAGGCTGAAATCCTATCCATCCTCTCCTGAGAGTAAGCATCATTGAGCACAATGAAATTTACTTCTGAGAAGACATGCGTAGGATTATACTGTGAATGTTAAGTGGAGAATACACCCAGAGTAGTTGTACAGGCCCAATCACCATAAATAGCTGGAACAAGGTTATCTCTCATGGAGAGGCCTTTCAGTTGGTCCAAAAGACAGTGCTGTTGTGGTGGAGCATTTGGGAAAAGATTGGCTGAGAGGACAGTGGAACTGAAATAACAGAGCAGGCAGGAAAAGTGGGCTTCTAATGGCAAGGTGGACAGGAGCTGGAGGAAAATGTGTGGAGCTAAACTGGACATTGGGCTCATTTACTAATTCTCTGTTCCAACTACCTGTGCACAGGAGCTGGTGACGCTGGGGCTGCCTGCCCTGTATAAAGAAGGTGGCTATGGAGATGGTCCTGAGCATGGCTTTGACCTGCTGGCATTGGTGAATGGTGCTAGCCAGCTACTTGAACTCTACCGAGGAGCAATTGCCAAGCTGAGTGATATGGAGACGGAAGAGACGCGGCGAGCTGGGGAACTGGATTACCTGAGGGCACGGCAGGGTAAACTGAAGGTCAGAGCAGCTCCTGGGTCCTTCCTTGATGGTGCATCTGGCCCAGTTTGGATCCTAGCTCTGTAAGACCTTTTGGTGCCTGAAGCCACATCAAAATGGCACAGGCTTTTAGCCTAGGGCACAATCCCCTGAGAAGTTTTCCTGTGCAAGTCCTGTTGAAATTAAGAGGGTCTCATGCAGGAGAACTTTCTAACAGACTTTGCCATGCGAGTCGGGTCTACGTGTTCCTCACTCTGCCACCTTTAATGGAATCCTAAATTAATTGTTCCACTTTGTTCTACATAAAATATTTATTTTATTGTAAGCTACCTTAGACATTCTTATGGGAATATGGGTAAATTCAAATGCCATTTTATACCAGTATGGTTAAAAAAAAAAAAAGGTTGTCGATGCTGGTGATGCATTAGGAAGAGATTGGCTTGCTTTGATTTATGGTGGCATTGCATTCCAATAACTCTTTCCTAGAGTTAGAGTGGCAATGGTAACTAAAGATACCAGTTATACCAATGGGTCAGGAACATAGGGATAATAATACTGTCCTACCTTTTAAGTTTGTTGTAAGAATTACTGAGGTAATGTAAGGGAAGTGCTTCAAATATTTCCAAGTGCTATGCAATATAATTCAGTGTTTATTTCTCTTGCAGGCTCATAATAAGCAATTTTTGAAACGTAGCCCAAAAAACTGCTGTTGCAAAGAAAAAAAATTATTGCTCTGTTAAAAAGATTTTCAAAATTTTCTGAGTACAATAATGGCAATGAGCAAACTGGCGAGGTACACAAAGCTCTATCAAGATGTCCATATTCAAGGACAACACTTGTACATTATGAAACCCTTCTAATATCAGAGGAATAACATGTTTTCTCATCATTGTAAATTAAACTCTGTATACTCAAAACAGCAACAAAAGACGATAAAGCTGTCTGTTGCCAAATGCAGGGCATGTCTCTGTTGCAAAATCATGTATCCTTGATCCTCAAGTGTTTAGAAGGGAAGTATCTAGGGTTTTGCAGAGCCCCTTAGGCGATGTCTATTCCACTGCTCCATCACACGCTTCTTTCTGGATAGAGCGGAGCCCAACAATTGCATGATGCTGTCTGCAGTTCCTACATGTGCAGGTTAACATAAGAATCCCTTGTGCGTCTGCAGTGTCAAACAGTGAACTGGGGTGCTTACTTGTGTAGTTACTGCTGGTGGGGAGGGCTGCAGGTTTGTTAACCTGTGAGTAGTTGTATCGCATTGCCATCTGAAATGCCAGGTTGGGTCACCTACTTGTGAGTAAATCTACTGGTCAGATCTGCTGATCTAGCCTGCCCTTCCACACACTCCAGATATCTAAATCGGCTTTGGGACACTGCAGCCTGTGACTTGGTTGCTTGCGTTGCACTCAAGGGCGATCATATTCTCTCTTCATTGTTCATAAGCACATAGATATTTCAAACATCCTTCTCCTAACCAGCATGCTCTCCTAAGATGGTATGTCTTAGGAGAAAATTTAGTATTTTCTTGTAGCCATAGGTACCATATACATAGCCTGTATAAGAGCTCATGGTCAGTGGTGTAGCTAAGGCATCTGCAAAGATTTCGTTGTCTTCCCTTCCAGGATGAAATCAAATTTAATTAACTAAATAAAACATTTTCTGGCTAATTGGCCATAAACTTTTATGGAATACATATTCCAATATGGTTTGTTCCATTGCATTCTACGTTAAATTACATTTCTGATGATATGTAACATGTTGGTATTACTTGTACTTACCGAGGTTTTCACAGTTTTGGCCACTAGTGTCAAGCTCAACTTGTTGCCCTGTGCAATTGCCTCCCTGTGCCCCTACACCACTGCTCGGAAGTATACGCACTGGCAGAGCTAATGAAAGTGTGGCCTGATGCAGAGGGCAAGTGACATCTCAGTTGTATTCTCATTTTTTTAATGTTTTTTGGCCCTATATAACTTTTGATATAATGAAGATATTACACTCTGATTTGCTTCATTGCATTCTGCATGAAATTCTACATGGTATTTAACATGATTGAATTGTTTGTACTTTCCAAGGTTTTCACAATTTTGGCCACTGGTGTCAAGTTCAGCTTGTTGCCCAGTGCGATTGTTGTTGTTGCCCCCTGCACTTCTTTAGCTGTGCCCCTGAGTGTATGTACTCTTTCTCCCTGCCCTGATCAGTCTTCCCTGATTGCAGATTGTTGCTAAAGTGAATGTGCTCCCCCATCCCCCCAAATGTGGTATGTCTGGATCTTGCACTAGCATTGCTCCTAGCCTTTTGCTCCTAGCTTTAATTTTTGTTCCGTCTCTTTCTTCCCCTTCTGTATGTCTTCCCCACTTACCAGTTAACCTCCATGCCATTTATCTGGGATTTGTTCTTTGGCTAAGGAATAGGAAAGAGCATACTAGTGACTTTTTTTCTGGCTTAATTATTCTCTTCCTCCTAAAAACATCAGGACCAAGTGGAGGCTTGTGAAAGGGAAATTGCAGCCGTGCAGAACAAGGAGCAGCAACTGCAAAGCAAGAACAAGCAGCTGAATAATATGCTGAAAGGAGAGAAGGATGAGGTGAGCAGGCTTGGGGATGCTGTGAGGAATGGGGGCATGGAACCAGCCCATGACCTTTTGGTGGTGGAGGTGATGAATCCAGTTGGCGCTCGTTCATGCAAATTAACATGCAATACAATCCGGTTCTGTTAATGCAAATTAACATGCAATACAAACCTCATTGGAATGCATGGGAACAGCACAAGACAATGAGGGTTGGAGAGCTTCCCCATCAGTTGTGCTCCATAAATAATATCTGTTCCTCCACTTGACCACTCTTGGCATCATTTGCCTGTTTGGGGAGCCTGCTAGTTTAGCCATACTGCCACAAGTCTCAAAAGAAAGATTGCACCTTTAGGAGATGCAAGGAAGGCCTTCCTGGAGCCAAACTAGACATGAGGTTAATCATGTCATTTAGCCCCGTGTGTTTGGAAGACAAAAGCAAGTTTTTTTATTTCTTACCACTTCTACATTTTTAAGCGTATAGTACAGGTACTCATGTAAAAGGCTTTAATTTTCATGAGGGAAGCAAATACGACATGGTAAGCCTTCATTAAAAAACAACTTTACTTTGTATATATCTAAATGTGAATCCATTTTTTTTTATTTTAACAGTGTATTAAATAATACCTCTCCCCATTAGAGCTATGTACAATTCTGCTACAAATGCTGACGGAAGCATGCCCTATTTGATTACACACATAAAATCTAACCCCCGCTCACTGGGCAAGAAGCACTTTTCCAAGTGGTGTTCCTCTTATATTTAGCAGGGGGAGAGTAATTGCCCCTCTTCACCCCGGCACGGTGTCTTCTTCAGTGGCTGTTGCTGGTGGTGGTCTGCATTTTTTCCCCCGATTGTGAGCCCTTTTGGGACAGGGAGCCTTTTAACTTTATAATTACTATTTGCCTGTAAACTGCTTTGTGAACTTCGTGTTGAAAAGCGGTATATACTGTTGGTTGGTTGATTTTTTTTTTCTTTACTGGAAAATGGCTTGTTCATTTCAACATCTCTCCTTAATTCCATAGTTTTTCTTTAAGCATTTCAGTGTTTGTTGGAATTTAGTTCCAATATTTTAAACCAGTGGTTCCAAAACTTTTTAGCATCGGGACCCACCTAAAAAAAGTTTCATTTTACCAACCACTCTGTGGCTCTAATGGTGATTGGGCAGCAGTGCTCCCCTACCCTGTAGCTGCTGTTTAACCCTTGATGCACATAGTTGAATCTACCCTGTCAGTTTTGTGAACCACCGAAGAGTGTGTTAGGACCCACAGGTGGCCAATGTGCCCATAATTTGGGTACCACTGTTTTCAGATATAACCCTCTACTGTAATTGTGAAGGCAACTCTTCCCCTTGGTGTGGTTTCTAGACTGGTTAAGGCAAATGACAAGAGATCCATTTGGATACTTCATCCTTACCTATTCTAGGTGGCACATCAATTTCTGCCTTTTCTTTCCTCCCAGTGGGCCCTTACAATAATAAAAACACAACTCTAAAAAATGGTTCCAATATACCATTTGAGTGCTGTAAGTGTGCTTTGAAAGTTGCTGAGCAATTAGGCATCCTTGTGCAAGGAGAGCATCAGTGGCTGGAAGACAGGAAAACACAGCCAGTGGCCTTCTGGAGGAAAGAAACCCAGCTAGACTGTAGGCTGGCTTCCTGGTATACAAATTTTGGCTCTGGGCATAGGGAACAATGTGTGGTCAGACCAAAGGGAATGTGGGGTACTAGCTGCTGCCATAACTTTTGAACAAACATTTGTCCCAGTAGATCACCAAGCTCCAGAGTGCCCTGGCAAGCCAAAGATCGCAGCATGTTCATGACATGAAGAAGAAGGAGCATGAGTTGGTCCGACTCAAGGAAAAAATGAGCCAGCTGGTGACTGACAAGAAGGACAAGAAAGGAGGTGAGTTTGGGATGGGTGAGGTGGAGGGTGCGGGTTTTAGGCAGGAGGTCTGGACTTGTGTGTTCAAATCCCATTTGTGCAATTAGAATGATAGACATTTGGGCCCTTTCATAAGCTGCTACCTTCAGCACATGGTAGATTTGCAGACGAGAACTTTGTGTGCGGTTTTGGCTGTGTTGTCTGTGGAAAGAAGGCTCTGTCCCTGGAGGAACAGAACTATGTGGGAGCAGGTCTCCCCAATCCATGCAGGCTAGGAAACTGGGTTCAGTTGCCAGTTCTGTTCTTTGAGGGGAAATCCTGCTGTAGGGAAAAGACAATATTCTCTGTTACTCGGAAATTTTCTGATTCTATGTGGTGGGGAAAAGAGAAAATGGAATCTTGGGTCTCTAATTCAGGTTTCTGCCTTGATGTCCCTAGCTTCCTTAGCCATTGACTACCTTAATGCTCTGTCCCGGACTGATGGCAAGAGGGGAACCTTGAAAACTGGGAAATCGCTTAGCAAGTAAGTAGCAATCGCTTAGCATTTACCCCATCCAATCCTTTTAGAAAGGAAGAAGTGGGCAGGGTGAAGCTTGAGAGAGTATTCCAGAGAACTAGTTGTATACAGAACTTCTTTGGTGGCTCTGACTGATTCTTCCCAGTATTCTATTAATTCTGTTCTATTAATGTGGCATTTTTGAGAAGAACCAGAAATTCTTCTCCCCAGAGACAACTCTCTGCAGTAACATTTTCTCCTGTGACATCACTGCACAGATGCTGTGACTGGATGCAAGTCTCTCAGTCTTCCTTTTTTGCAGTGGTGAGAGACGGAACCAGAACATAATGAAGATTCCCAGGGTGCAATCCTAAGCAGCGCCGGACTGGCGAGGCCAACAGGCCTGCGCCATATCCGATGCTGCTTAGGAGAGGCTGGAGCCTCCCCGCGGCAAGGGAGTGTGCGCTCCCTTACTGTAGGGGAGGCTCCAGCCATGTTATGGGCTCCTTGGAACTGCGCCTGCTAAACAGCAGGCGCAGATCCGAGGAGACCACATGGCCCAAATCGGGGCTCTGCAGCCTCCCAAACGAGTCTAGGATTTGGCCTTATGGCCGAATCTTGGACCCGCCCACGTCCTGCCCTCCTCCTCCTGCCAATCCCTGAGCCGCCCCATCATGGCGCCTCCCTCGCGCCAGCAGGCTTCAGCCGATGCAAGGGAGGTGCTACGTGGGCGCAGTGGGACCAGTGCTGCCTGCACTGCCGGTCCTGTTGCCTTAGTGCCAACGTGGGGGTGCCGATTGGCGCCCGTGTCAGCACTAAGTGCTCAGTGTCAACACAATCCTGTTGCGTAGGATTGCGCTGCCACTTTGCAAGGCACATGATGTTCCTCTGTGCCAAGCCTCCATGTAGACTAGACCCGTGAAAGACAGAGAGATGGCAGTGGGGATATATCTGGGGCTATCTGCATGTTAAAGAAATCCAAATTCTGCAACAAGAAATGGAATTCTGCAATCTGTGTATGGATCATGCAAACCAGATGAATTTGCTTAAAATTGCTCTCTAAGGTACTAATGGTCCAAATTCTGACCACTGGAAAAATTATTCGGCAGTTCCTTTGATATTTCATCATATATTGCCCACACACTTTCAAGCATGTCTTCATCATTGCAAGGCACAAAACATAAAAATCAATTATTATTCTTAGGGAGCTGAAGTCTATGACTTTTTGCACTCCCTTGGAATTCCTACATACACACAACTTTGGTGCACTTAGGTTGGTGAACTAGTACTTATTGGGGGTAGTAAAGTGGGTGATGGTGAGCATTTAAGAAGACAAAGATTGTCCAAGTAGGGGGAAAGAGTATCTTGGTTGGGTCAGTAGGTAGCAATTGTAGGTAGCAAGCAATGTATGAGTAGCCACTGAACAATCATCAAATGCTATTTTTAGTCCTAGGGGGTTCATATGTTGTGTTTTGGTTTATAGTGAAGGGTGTGTAGCTGTGAGCAGGCACTAGGTGTTGCCTTTGTTCTTGTTTTCTTCCCTGGAAGGAAGGAGGAAGAGCTCTACCGCACTCAACTGGCCAAGCAGGAGCAGCGGGAACAGGGCCTAATGCTTGAGAATGCCAAACTGAAACAGCTGCTGAACCAAGTCAGCCAAAATGTGCAGCAGTTGCTAGGCCTGGATGTGAGCATTGCCCAGGTAAGAGCTGTGGGGGCTTCTGGCTGCTATTTCTGCTTGACCTCCTTGACCCTCTTTGATTATCAGATTCTGATCTCTTTCTGTTCTTAGGGCATAGAGCAAAGCTCTGCATATGAGGTCTTCCAAGAGCAATGGAACAGCCTCTGGAATAGCATGAAGATCGTGGCTGGCCAAGGTATGATTCGTTTCAATAACTTGTTAATTTGATAACTTGTTTTGGTCAACTTCAGCTCCTCGATCATGTTCGTTCATGGATCTCACTGCTTCAAGATGGTGAGCAGCTTAGGTCTCTTTAAAACAGGATTGGACCTGTTCACGGAGAATTAGTTCATCTATGAATGCATGGAGCTGCCTTTGACTGAATCAGTCTGTCTAGCTCAGTGCTGGTAGCAGCTCTCCAAGTTTTCAAGCATGGATCCTTCTTACCCCTACCTGGAAATTCTAGGGAGTGAATGTGGAACTGTCTGCATGTAAAACCAGTGAACTACCACTAAATTTAGGCCCAACTGCTATCACCCATAGTTAGGGGTGTGGTTTCTAAAATTTCTTGAATTAACATAGCAAATTACAATGTTATGTGTTTTTTATTCTACATTCTCTTTCCAAGTTCTCATTTTTATTTTAAATGCTTTAAAAGTGTACTAGGTAGAAGATCTAGGACAGTGTCAGCAGATGCAGCCACAGTATTATTTCTAATTGGAAAAGTAGTCTATTTTAATTTCTGAAAAGTATCTTAAGTACCAAAATGCAGAGTTTTGTGTTCAGATATTTTACCTACCAAAAGCTGCCAAAAAGCAATTTGCAACAAACCCTCCCCCTCCCCCTAATAACTCAATGTAGCTTTTATGTTCAGAGACAGCTACATCTCAAAATTCCAATTGCTGGGTGTGAACAGGGGAACATCCTTGGCTCTCATGCCCTGCTTGGGTGCTTCTCTGAGGCACCTGGCTGGCTGCTCCTGGAAATGGAATGCTGGAGTACATAGATCCCTTGTGTGAACTAGGAAGTGAGTTTGTATGTTCTTCTCTTGCCCAGTTCTGGAGTGATCAATTAAATAAGTTAGCCACATTACACAAGTCAAGAGAAGTTGTAGTGAACCATAGTGGGAACTTCATGAAGCGTTTGCAAAGCCAAAGCTTTGTCTTTAAAAAACTTATTTGTTTTGAAATGCTGGTGGTCACACGCCTCCTGTGACTGAATGAAAAGTCAGTGCTTGTCTTGAGCTAGACTTTCAAAAGGCAGTCTGAGTGGAAAAAAACAAAGTTTGCCTGGTTGGCATAGGCATGTGACTTCAGTTCCTTGTTCAGTAAGCTTTGATTCTGGTTGGATCAAATTCAAAAGCAACTTAACCATAATCCTCCCAGTTTAAACAGTTTACTCAAAACAAAGGCACCTGCTGATACCAAAACCTTGTGCTTTGTTGTTGCTAGAATCCAGCCTGGCTTTAATGTAATCTTATAAAGCAAAGGAGTGGTATGTTAAGAACACAATCTATCTAAAATGCGATAACATAGTATGCTGTTTTCTTTAAAAATATTGCACACAGTGAAAATTCCAGGCCAGTTTACAGCCTTCAAATACACCCTTTTTTACAATCTTTACAACAGCTTGGAGGTAAGACACTATTGGAAAAAATGGGCATTGTTTTCCCTTTTCTCACATTTTACCCATGGCCAGCTTTGCAAGTTTCCAGGATCAGTAGGACTTGATGAAAAAGGGTTGTAATAGGAGATTTTTTAAAAATCAGTCTAGGAAATGAATGTGTAGAGATTCTGGTTCAGATGTCCTCAATTCATAGCTCCCAGAGTCGACTTCCCTCCCCCAGCCTCAAGGAGCTGAAATGCAACCAAACTCTTGTCTTCTTCTCCTCAGCCGTTGATTGTGACGGTTCCCAAATGCCCAGGGGAGATGGGTCTGACCCTGTCATCAGCGTAACGGACCACGACAAGGAAATAATGAAGCTGAAGGAGGAGATTGAGGAGAGCAAAATCCTGATTGCACTGCAGAAACAGTGCTTCCAGGTAGAAGAAAGTGTTGCTTGCTTTGCCATTGGTGATGTTCCTTTGGCCCTGCCCTTGCTAGTGGGACTCTAGATTCCAGGTAGTCATAGGCAAGGCTGTTCCTTGCCCATCCTACATTAGAATGCATTGTGGGTATTGTGAACGAACACACACACACACACACACACACACACACACACACACACACACACAGAGGAAACCTTATCCAGTCACTGCAGGTATTACAGAACGTTCAATCTGTTGTAGCAAACACAAGGACTAGGAATATGCCTTAAAAAGAAAAAGAAAAAGTTCCCATTTTCGGAAACTAAGGGCCCAATCGGATCTGACGTTCCAGCACTGATGTAGCTGCAATGCAGCCACAAAGCAGGCCTCTGTGGTTGCTCCCCCATTGCAGCACATCCTTCCTGTTGGCACAACTGCATCTGCCTGGAAAGTTGGATAGGATTGGGCATTAAGGGCCCAATCCTGTAGGCCTTAGCGTGGGCAGTATGAGTGTACTGTAGCAAAAGGTGCTGTAAGGCGCCGGCAGTAATGGCTTACCGCCAGCACTGGGTGACCAATGGGTCAATGCCTGCACCGCACTGCCCAGAGGCAGCACTGTAAGCCAGCAAGCAGTGAGTCCACCGGTTGCTGGCGTTGCAACCTTTTCCAACAGAGAGGAGGGTGTTCCTGGGTGGGGGGGAGGTGCAGATCGGGGGGGGGCGGTTAGGACCAGTGGTGAGCTTTGCTGCCGATCCTGACCTCCATGTAGGACTGGATGGCCTTACACGGAGGCCCTTGCCTCTGCACTGACTAAATAGCCAGCACAGAGGCAGGTAGACCGCTTGCCTGCACAATCCCTTCCTGCGGAGAAAGGGGATGAATGTCTTCTCCCTCAGTGCCTCCTGCAGATGCCTGGCTGCCCAGGATTGGGCTGTCTGTTCTTATTGCCTACTACTACATTATGCATTCATGGCGTCCATTCAACCCAGTGTGGACTTATCTGTTCAAAGGGAAAGTCTGATCTTCAGTACAGGCCATGAAATCAGATGGCTTCTAACACCTCTTGCATCTATCTGGGAAAACTCTGGACACCTTCTAGTCAAACGTTGCCTACTTAGGACCACCTCTTAAGCTGTTTGTCCTGTGCCTAAGCAGAGCCTTGTGAAAACCCACCATATTCTTTTGAGATCACAGTTATCATTTTGACCTGAATGGATTAATTACTTGTTAATTTTTCCGTCCTACTGTGCTCTCAGCTGGGGTGTGTTTTAATATTTGTAAATGGGCATTTTTGTCTCCCCAGCCTTTTAATGCAGCAATTGTGACTAGGGTCAATAGTGTATAATCCATATGACTGAATCTTGCTGGTGGCAGGCAAGCTTAATGAACATGGATTGCAACTTGTGACTACGGTATAGCATTGCAGAGATTACTTGGGCTGGTGGGGAATGGAGGACTATTGTTGAGGTTAGGACAAAAAGGGGGAGTTCTCTGGAGTAACAACCTCTCTCCTTGAGCACTGGCAAAGCCTAATTGACTTGTTGGTCTCCAATATTCACAAGTTCCTCCATATATTTTTTTCAGTGCCTATATGCTGGACTTTGGCATCCTCTAGTGGCTGAACAGGGTGCATCTACACTGCAAACTTCTAAAGTGGCGTATAGGCGTTACTACTGACAAGAAATCCTGACAATTGTAGCTTTGTCAAACAAGATTGCGGGTCTCTGATGGAATTCTCGGCACCCTCACTAATTACATTTGGTTTATTACACTTTTATCCTGCTGTTTTTCCATTATGAAACTCAAAGTAGTGTACCTGGGGTAGCCTCCAGTCTAGGCACTGGTCATAGCTAGACCTGCTTAACTTCAGCAGGGTGGCCAGATCCTGGAAAGCTCATGTTGAGTCCCATAAGTGGTTTTTATTTCAGCAGCCCAGGTGAAGGTGTTATTCCACATCACACCAACTGACCCATCTCTTGCTTTCAGGAGCAACTTGCTGCTGCAGCCAGTTCAGAGTTCCCTTCTCACCTGAAAGGCTCCTACTTCCTGGAGGAACAGCAGCAGCTGCAGGAAGAGCGAGAGATGTTCAAGGAGCAGAAGCAGGCATTTGAACTAGAACGGAAAAACTTCACCGAGGCAGCCATTCGGCTGGGACGGGAGGTAGGTAGTCATGATGGTTGCTTTCCCACTAGTAAAGCTGGAGCCAACCCTCCATATTGTGGTTATCATGGAGAAGCAGCATTGCTTCCTTGGAACTCATAGGTCATTATTGTCCATGGTTTCCCCTCTGCCAATTAAACAGAACAAAAATATTCCCTTAGAAGACTAGTGTGTCGGGACAAATGCTCGGCTCAAACCCTTCTCCTAGTTTCTAGTTTTCTGTCTAGAAGGATATTTTTCTTAATGGAAAAGCATTCTAGCTGCAGCCCAAACACAAGTTTACCACCGCTAGTGAGAATGAGGCCATGGAGAAGGAAATACTTCAGGCACTCTCTGAGCTATCCTAACCACCCAGTAGAAAAATATTAATTTTCAAAACCTACAAAGATAAACTAGAATGCCAATCTTGACATTGAACCAAATACCGTAAGTTAGTAACGTATATTAAATGAAAATAACCCGTATATTGTAGATAAACCTTATTTTATCTAATTTTATCTAATCTAATTATAACCTAACCTTATCTAATTTTAAATTATCATTCATCGAGTTGACAAATAGAATCCCCTTTTGTACAAAATCCTTTGTGACAGTACAATAATGTGTTGCTGTCGCCCTGTATACAAGTCCAAATTGCGCAGGTGTCAGTTTCATCCAATGGGTTGACACTGTAATCTTCTTTCTTTTCTTAACTTCCACAGAGAAAACAGTTTGAAGAAGAGAAGGCCCTGTTCTTGAAGCAAGAATTCTTGTGTACATTGCCAAGCCTGGGAATGGAGGACCCCGGGCGAAGACTTTCTACCCCAGTTGCAGTCAGAGGTATATTTAGGGGGACAAAGTAATCTTCTCCTCTTCAGGGCAGTGTCCTGTTTTAATGTAGCTACAACCAATGCAGCAGTGTTTCCTGCAGTAAATGTGTCGTGTGGAGATGCATCTGAAGCCTGTGTTCAGAGCTTTTCAAAAGGACTACAAAATGTTTTTCCTTAGGCATTTTGCTGCGTTTCTGATGCTGTATTCCTTTCCTGGCATAGGCCTTCATTTCTTGGAACTCTCAAACTGCACAAATGGGACAACTTCTCTATGGGTCCCACAAATGTCGGTTTGGCTCCATTTGGCTAAATAGAACCTCCATATTTGGAGAAAGTGAACCTCTGAATACTAGCTGTTGGAAACAAAGAGGGGACTCTGCTTTTGGGCTTCTAGGAAGCATCTGGTTAGACATTAGATGGACAGTTGACTGATCCAATAGGGCTGATCTTTATGTGGTTTGGGCAGGCCCCACTTCTGCTGCTGCTGCTGTTAACCTTTTTTCTTCCTTGGCACAGAACATGACCACTCGCCTAGGCTGAAGAGGTGGGGCAAGCCAGTCTGCACCCCTTACTCAAAGCTCATTATCAATCCATCCTCAAGGGAGTTCTTCAGAAGATGGCAACTTGCCTCCAGCCCCAGTGGTCCTATGAGACTGTACAGGCAGCAAACACTTCCAGAGAACTGGTAAGACTGCATAGGCTATGATTGTCCCTGGCCGTCTTGGGTAAGATCCAGCCCAGTTTTCCATTTGGTTAATTTCCTCCCCTGTAATTGTGTCTAATGTTTCTTGTTATCAGATAAGTGATGAGTATGTCTGTCGTGTCACAGGGCTCACACTGGAGTGTGTCTAGTATTAACTTAATCTTGCCTTAAAAAAGCTCTTCATGGCTCTATATGTTACTCTTATTCTAGTAGGATTATGGAATGTAGGTAGGTTTTGCTTGTCAAATTTTTCTCTTGGCTGTAGCTAAATGATTACTGGGCTGAGGCATTTCCCTTATAATTCAAGGCTACAGCATTTGAGGCTGTTCAGTCTTTTTTTTCTAGACAAAAGACACCTGATGTTATTGAGACGTATAAAATTATGCATGGGATGGACAGAGGGATATTCTTTTTCCTTTCACTCAACACCAGGACCTGGGGACAGCCACTGAAATCATTCTAACTCTCTGACCAAACAAAAGAGAATTTTTTAACCCAATAATTAATCTGTGGAACTCCTTGCCACAGGATACCACATCCTGTGGTAATAGCACCTGGCCCAGACATCTTTCAAAGGGGATTGGACAGATTTACAGTATGGAGGAAAAGTTCATCACATGCACAGGAGTGGCAACAGGATATAGGTATTTTCTTGTCTTGTGTGTTCCCCGAGGCATCTGGTGGACCACTATAAGATACAGGAAGCTGGACTAGATGGGCCTTTGACGTGATCCATCAGGGCTTTTCTTATGTTCTTATCCATAGCTGAGGTTTTCTGAAGACAACTCATTTTTGATATGGGCTGAGCAGGAGGCAAAGTCCCATCTGGTTTCCCAACCGGTGGTGCAATTAATACTTGCAGAGTGACCAGATGTAAAGAGGGGCAGTCTTCAAGTCAGTTTCTTCACAACTGTTAGATACAGAAGCCTTCCTGCCTGCCTGCTCTCCTCCTCCTCCTTCTCACCCTAACTCCTTGCCTGCTCCCTGTTTGTAGTCAATGAGTTCTGTGTTTTTCTACTACTCCTGTGAGACTCTTGTCTGCTCTGGGTCTTTCTGAAATATGTTACAGATCCACATGGTCCAACAAGTTTGTTTTCTGCCTCTCCTTTTGCTTTGGATCTGTTGGCTCTAAAACTGAGACATGATAACCTAAGCTCCGGTAGCTTACCTTTAGGAGAGCACAATCTCCTTTGGCTTAGAAAGGCTGACTTGCTAAGAGAGAAATCAGGACTCCAAATCAGATCTACATAATGTGGTAACTACTGTAATAGTGACGGGACTCGTCCACTGGATGAAAGGAAAAGGGCAGTGCTTGCTCCCAGTTGTAAACACCAAGGTGCCGTGTTTCGAATTGCCTAATAGAAGATGGGGTAGGCTTAGGGACTGGATGTAATTGTCTCTAAGGCAGTGGTGTCATTCAAATGATTTAGGAACAGGAACTCACTTTTGATTGGCACTTGTTGGGAACCCGGAACCAGCCAAGGAGCCCGTTAGGATCCGTTCTGGTCCGTTCCCCCTGAATGACATCACTGCCTTTAACCCTCTGAGTGCTGGCCAACCAAGAAGAAAAGCTCTTTGCAGAGGAATTGGGAGGGAGGAGGGGGGAGAGTGAAGTGGGCGGAGTCAGCCCTAATTTTAACTAGTGGAACTGAGTTCCCCCGTGTTCCCCCTGCATGACATCACTGCTCTAAGGGTATGATAAAAATTTGTCAGCATACATTTAATATTCCAGATTTTAAAACACCAGCTTCGTATGTCTTTAACTAAATTGTCCTTCTTTGTCCACGAGTGGGAGGATTACTGTGGATTCTGTTGGGGTTCTCTAGATTTTTTTTTTTTGAATGGTCAACACACAAAAAAGAGAAAATACCTGAATATCCTACCTTCTCTTCCTTCTTTTCAGGCCAATTTCTTCCCCACAGTTCAGCCGAAGTAAGGCAAACCACCAAGATACAGCTTGTCAAACAGAAACGCCTGTGAAAAATTTCCTTCAGAGTGACCTTTTGGATCACTTCCGGCACAGCTTCTTCTAGGAATGCTACAGCATCCCTTCCAACATGCTGCTAGTTCTTAAAAATGTACTTGGTTCCATTTAACTTACTTCATTAAAAGTTATGTACAGTTTTATAAGTTGAAATGTCAGTGCAGAACTCCTAACCTTCAGTGTGTGGTGGACAGTTCATTTGGTTGAGGAGGCTGGAAGTCACGATCTGAGCCTCCTGCTCAGAAAATGTTATAGGAATAACCACTGAATTGTGCATACAGCTATACAGTTTTGTAAATACTACGCAATGTGTAATATTGGGCAATACTTCTTTGCTTAGCAGCTGAGTTGTTGTTGTTTTTTTGATACACATCTCCTTTTTTAAGCAGTGTCTTCCTTTCCAATGCCTATCACAGTGTGTGGCTTCCTTTCCAATGCCTATCACTGATAAAGGTAAATATGGCATGAGACTGCATTTTGATTCCTCATCTCTGCCAAAAAAAATTAACTTGTGTATCTCATTGTAACATTGGAGACTAGTTTTATAATAAAGTAATTTTTAACCATGTGTCATCTCCAACCTAATTTTGGCAATGGTGATTGTGTACTTCTAACCTGGAATTGACTTGAATGTTACCATCTTAGCCTAGCTGATATGAACTGATAGGGTCCTGCAAGCCACCATGAGCATGAGCAGAACCCTCCTTCCTCTTGAGATGTAGACCACACTTGTCTGCCACTGGGGGCGGGGGGGGGGGGAATCAAAACATAGAAGCTTTGAGGGCCTTGCCCAGGATCCATAAATGAAGTTTTGCAGGGGGTTGAGAGCTAGGCCTGTCGAGTTTGGACATTCTACCTGAGATGACAGGGCTGGGCACACAAACTGTGATTTAGGCTAGAGTTCTTGAAATACAGTTGGGCTTTCCTTAGTCTCCCAATATTGATTATTGCACTTATTTACACCTTCAGGTTTCAGTGAAGCTAGCCTAATCCTACAGGTTTGAGGGTGCAATCCTAACCTAGAGTTAGGCCAACACCGTTAGGCCAGCAAAGTTTGGTTGGCACAAGGGGCACTGTAAAGTATGCTTGGACCACTGTCAGAGTCAGAGGCCAGCACACAGATTGCTCTATCCTCCCAGACTCCAAGAGTGGTCCAAATGCACTTCATAGTGGCCCTTGTGCCAGCCAAACTTGTCTTCCTTAACTGTGCCGGCCTAACTCAAGGTTAGGATTGTGCTCTAAGTGGTGCAGGTCTTGCAGATGCTCACCTGCATGCATCTTTTATACAAGTCTGTTTTTATGCCTGTCATTGAATTTGGTGGTAGATTCAACTTTTTGTTTTGAAAGTTCTCATGTTTGAAAGGAAGATAGACCTGCGTGAGTACTGGGACATAACGAGTTTGCCAGGCCCACTGTTTGGAACTGTCTCCCATCCTGAAGTGGCTGCAGAAAGAGTCTGTATTTTTACAAATAAAGGTACGGCTAGACATACCAGTAACACAGGCCAACACACATTTTGCTGTTTTAAAAGACTTATTCCTGCATATATTTGGGGTGCCAATTCCAAAAATGGCATCAGTTTTGCCCTATCACATCTAGTTGCAGAGATATGGCATAGCAGTGAATGGTTCAAGCTGCTTCCTCATGAGGATGTCTATAACATGGTTTCCTCAGAGGAAACTGCTTGAACCATTCACTAGTGAGGCTATGCTGTATCTCCAGAACTAGATGTGATAGGGCAAAACTCATGCCATTTTTGCAATTGGCACCCTAAATTACTATAAAACCAAAAACTGTAAAGGAAGTGTTTCTGTATTCGTTTATGTAGAGTTACCAGATACAAACAAGTTTAGAGTTTAACCATTGTATAGAAGAGGGAATTTTGGCAGGTGCAGCTTTTTTAAACTGTTCTATGTTGAGCTGCAGCAGCTAAAATTTCCTCTTCTATACAATGGGTAGAGATATTAGCACTGTATCTGTATCCTAATTAAATGCAGCAGTGTAGAGTCCTAGCCACCTGGTCTGCAAGGGTAGCAAAATAGAGGTGTAACCGGATAGTAGCCAAGTTTACTGCAGAATGTCATTTAAGAGGAAGAGTACAGTGTTTTCGTAGTCAACGTGAGAGGTCACCACAACGTGGCTGGCAGGGGTCACGTCTGTATCTCGTGGCAAAGGGTGGAGCTAGGGCTCGTAAGATAACACCTGTGTGTCCACAGCTGTCACCTGAAACGGCAGAAGCCGTTGTAACCAGGGGTTGGCCCTCCCCATGCAGTTAATAGGAACGAAGTGAAGCCAGGGGGCGGGCTTAGTGGCCATGTTGGTATACTCAAAACAATGCTGATTCCAAGCCATGGAGTTGTTCCAAGCATTTCAGATTGCTTTGCGCGTAGTATTTAGGACTGAATAGTTTACTCCTGAAGTAAAAACTTACGGGAATAATGTGTGATCGTGTAGAAACATTATTGGTAACCTTATTATGATTTAATATGCAATTACAGGGTTAAATTACAAGGAATAATGTACCTATATTATTTGGAAGCATGATCAAGCATAGTCTTATTGACTACACTGCACATAACATTTGGTGTAAAATTCAAACCAAACCAAACGTTTTGTATCCAAAAAATCACTGCTGAAGGTTGTGTGTGGATTGAGTTCCTTTTATTTCTTCATATCTACTTCAGTTTGTGAAGGGCTGCATACTTTATGAAGTAATATTTTTCAGTAGCAATGAATCACAATGATTTTAAGTACCTGTGCAAAGTAATCCCATTTTTCTGACAGCGATTCGCACACCCGTATGCAGAACACGTAGGCATGATTAACAAGGTTGATATTAACTTTTACACGCGTGCAGGGATTTTATTCGACAATCTGCGGCAATCCTCCTTGGCGGGAAAGATCTGCGTCAGCCATATTGTTAGACCAGACCCGTGCGTCAGCCATATTGTTAGACCTGCCATGGCTTCAAGAATATGACGTCATTTCTTCTCCAGTGTTATTATAACTCCATGGTTGTAACCATCTTCTAAGAAGTCCCCGGTCGAGCATGCAGCACTGAAAAAGCGCGAGCGCAGCTTCCGCTCCGAGCAAAATCGAAGCGTCGCCATGCAAAAGAGCAGGAGCGCGCCCCGTCATGCTCTGCGCGCTCTCCCGCAGCCTCGAGGAACAGGCGGTCATGCAAAGCCGCTGCGCTGGGGCTGTCCGGCGGTTGCAGCTGCTCCCGCACTGCAGCCTGCGGCGGGCGCGATGCGGAGAGGAGGCGCAACCGCGTCCGCCAGCGGAAGGCTGGGCAATGGCGTCAAGCCCGGCGCTGTGGCGGAGGTTGAGGGCGGGCGGCGCATCGGTGGTGCCCGACTTCCTGAGCGAGGACGAAGAGGCGCTGCTGGCTGGGGAGTTGGAGCCACAGCTGCGCCGCCGGCGCTATGAGGACGAGCACTGGGACGGGGTGGGTTCGCTGGAGTGACCTCTTGTCAAGGATTATGGGAAAAAGGGTAGAGGAACATTCCTGCAAGGAAAAGGCGCAAGCGCTTCGGGCTTTTGGGCTTAACTTCCCCCCCCCCCCCAAAAAAAAAGTCACCCAGGAAAGGGGCATGATAGACTGTCAGCCTTAAGGTTGGAGTGAAGAGGGCACTTGTTGAGTTTTCGTTTTCCTCCTCGCCTATATGACACCAAAACTCGGGTGTCGCCGTGTGAACATGGGCGATAGACCTAAGACAGGCAAAACGAAAAAGGGTTTTCATACTGTGAATAATACGGCTATCAGTAGGGGTGTGGTTTTTTGGTGTTATTTTTTCAAAATTTCTTGATTAAAATAGCAAACTGTGGTGTTATGTGTTTGTATTCTACATTCTCAATCCAAGTTCTCATTTTTATTAATTTTAAATGCTTGAAAAGTACTAAGTAGATGGTACAGGTGAAAGTGTCAGCAGATGCAGCCACGGTATTACTTCTACTTGTAAAAGTAGTATAATTTCTGAAAAATACCTTAAACAAAACACGGTGTTGTTTGTATTCAGGTATTTTAACTGCCAAAAGGCAGTTGTTAACACCCAAAAAGTGGTTTTCAGCAAACAAACAAAACAACAACCCCACTCCTAGCTATAATATGTGGTGGCATGGCAAGGGACCACTGGCTTAGATTGCTTTATAGGGATTAGATGAATTCATAGTGGAAGACAGCACTACTTGCTGTCGGCCACAGTAAACTACACAGGATCTCCCTGCTCAGTGCACAGTGTCTCATAATATCAGTTGCTAACTACAAGGGAGGGCTGTTGCCTTAGGGCCCAATCCTATCCAACTTTTCAGTGCTGGTACAGCCCCAAGGAAAGGGAACAAACATTCTCTTACATGGAGGAAGCCTCTGAGACTGCCCCCCCCCACACTGCAGGATGCAGCACATGCTCCATTGGCACAGCCATATCAGTGCTGAAAACTTGGATAGGATTGGGCCCTTAATGCCCTGTTTGTGAGTATTCAGAGGTATCTGATTGGCCACTGTTGGGAATGAAAATACTGGATTGGATGCCTGTATTTTAGATAATTTAAACTGAAGGGGATTCAAAGCAATGTATAGCAAAACTCAATTAAAACAATACCAAAAAAATTGAACAGAAAAACAATTAAAACCAACAACCAGGATCACACAACCTCTCATGTATCCTTGTAGCCTAACATGTATCTTTGTTAGCATATAACTATAGCAGTGTTCTTGCATTTCTTTCCAGTGGAATTGTGCATATTATCAAATGACAAATGTGTTTCTTTATACTGGTGTTAATTTATCCAGAACAATGGTAGCAGGAGACTGTGTTTTTAATGGATTAGAAATATCAAAGAGAACAGGAATGGTGATGGGGAGGTCTAGTAAGTCATTGGCTTTGCCACCCTATCTTGCCTGTCTGGCTAAAAGCTGACTAACCAGTGTGAAATGAAGAAATAAGCAGCATTCTGAACATTGAGTATGAACTAAAGAAGCTCATAAAACTATGAGATAGTTTCCTCGTGTGTCTTCATCATGTGATTACTGCCATGGCAGTTGGTGCCTTGCATCACAAATACAGTAACAGAAGAGAGAATTTCCACATCCCTTTAAATTTGGAGCTTTTTTTATTGGACTCGGTTCACAGATTCCCATTGATCAAGTGTACCACAATCAAATATAGAGAGTGGTGTCCATGCCTCTGTGAGCTTGACTGTAATTTTCAGCATAGTACATGAAATGCTGTCTGAAGCGATATGCTGTATCTGTGATTGAGTAATTCATATGTGTAAGAAGGCCATTGCTTGATATTCAATCTTCAATGAGCAAACATTTGTGAACCAAGGGAATGGAGAAAACACAGGTAACATAGCAATAGGAATATTGCCAGCTTGTCTGTCTGTGAATGGCTCTCAGCTTTTAATTGGCCAGTGTTGGCCTATTGCTCACTACTGAAATGTGCTTTGTCAGCAGCTATCAAGGAGCCTTTGTCACAGGTCAGCAGTTGGTCAGGTAGGTGTCTGGCTGAGGGCCCACATTAATCATGGAGCCTGCCAGTCCAGGCCAACCTTGGATTATCTATGCTAATGACAGTGGTGGCATCCAATGCAACATCAGGAGAGGTGCGTTTGCCAAGGGGAGCCCAATGCAGGACTTTGACCCAGGGTCCCTGGCAACCTGATGCCAACACTGCATGCTGGCTTCCTCATTCCTAGCAACGAGGAGAGGACATGGTCAAATAATTGCAGATAATGCAACCCACAGACTTCTTACAGATTCTAAGGCTTCACATTCTGTAATGAGACAGGCCAGGAGTTTGGGGATTTGGGGCCTTTTAGCTGATTGATGATGTGTAACTTTGGCGAGCCATATGGACTTAACGCTTCAGTCATTGAATGATGCTCTTGCATGTGTGAACTGGACCATAGTCCTACATTGCTATCTTTCTTCCTTAGACCACCTACTGTATAATATTTCTTCTGTCTCCTGCAGGCTATTCATAAGTACCGTGAGACAGAAAAATCGCACTGGAGCAAGGAGAGTCATGAGATCTTGCAAAGGGTTCGGGATGTGGCTTTCCCTCCAGGAGTGCCACAGCTCACTCAAGTCCATGTCTTGGATTTGGATAAAGCTGGCTACATAAAGCCCCACATAGACAGTGTCAAGGTAATGGTGCAAATACAAGGGTTAGAAAACATTCTCCTGCAGCTGGGGGTGTCTCTTGGGTAACAGTGACCTGGTAATGGGACAAGGTTAAAAGAGAAATCACAGAGGAAAACCCTGTGGATTGGTGTGTTTAGGCAAATTCTTTTAGATGAAATGCATAATGTCAGTAAAATGAAAACTACATTCATTTTAGTGGTCCTGTAAATTTTTTCCTTATAAGTACAGTGTTTGTTTCCCGTGAGTAAGATTGGCTTACATCCCAAGTCTTATTTAACACAATGTGCTGAGTAAAATAACACCATTTTCAAACACCTCTACTTATAAGGAAATAGTATGTTGTTACTAGTATGTTGTTACTGTAGTATGTGGCTGCCTGATGTTGATTTGCTAGCAGGCCAACTTCCTATTGTCAATATTGACCTGAATTGTTGAGACTTTCTGGTATGGAAAGAGGCAACTTCTCTACCATCTGGGAAACATCTAGTGATAGGGGCCTTACCAGTGGTGTCATTCAAATGATTTAGGAACAGGAACTCACTTTTGATTGGCACTTGTTGGGGTCCGCGGCTGGAGGGAGGCCCAGGGACACAGCCTCCCTAGCCGTTGCTTCTTCCCTCGCTGCTGGTAAGGTAAACTTCTGCTGCTGCTGCCGCTTTCTTCACTTTCTCGTGCCTCTGCCTGCCTGCCTCGCTCACACAAAGTGCAGGCAACAGCAATGGCGAGCCAACTTCAAATGTTGAGAAAAAAAAACCCGGAACCAGCCGTGGAGCCCGTTAGGATTCGGAACACCCATTCTGGCCCATTCCCCCTGAATGACATCACTGGGCCTTACCATATAAAAACACAGTTCCATTCATGGGAGAATGTGTTAATGCCCAGAGCTTGGCCCTGGTGTAGATGATTGTCTCCAAATCTTTATGGTGATTCATTTTGAATGCATGATTCTTCTCTTCCCCCTCCCCCACTTGTGCCTGCCTCTTCATTGTTATTTCTGAGTGATGTTAAAGGGTTGGGTGCTTGTAACAGACAAGGTGCTTACCTTTTGATCTGGCCCCCCTTAGTGATGGTTTTGAGATAGCCAAAGGAGGGAGGAGCATCATATGGCGAAACTGAGGGAAGTCAAGAGATCCAGGCTTGTACATTACATTTAGGGGGCTCCTTAACACTATTCTTCCATAATTTAACCTCTGATAGACCTCCTGTGGGGTGGCTTTGTCCATGGAACTTGGATGAATTTGACTTCCTGGCATTATAGCAAAATATGCTTACAACTGAACATTTCCTTTGTCAGTTCTGTGGCTGCACCATTGCAGGCCTCTCATTGCTGTCCTCTAGTGTCATGCGCCTGGTTGGTGAACAGAATCCACAGGACTGGCTGGATCTGCTGCTGGAGCGTCGCTCTCTCTACATCCTCAGGTAATAAGTAGAGGTGTTTGTTTCCAGGGAGTAAGATAGGTTTACAGCCTTACTGAACACAATGGGGCTTTCTTCTGAGCAAAATAACGCCGTTTTCAAATACCTCTAATAAACATGAGAATTACCTTGTTGATTCTGACCGTGTCCATCAAATCCAGCATTCATTTCCAACATTGGCTACCCAGGTGCCTCTGAAAACTAAGCGGGGGCGTAAAGATCACAAACCTTCTCTGTTTGTTGTTCCCAACGCTTGGTATTCGGAGACATGCTACTTCTGTATATAGTGGGTCCATGTCGCTATTAGGGTTGATAGCTACATTGACAAACTTTTCCTTCCTTGAGGTGGTTCTACATCATCTCTATAAATATGCCTTGTCCAGTTCTTTACATCTGTCTTGTCTTCCATAGACACAACACACACCCTGTACTCTGACCACTGAGAAAACAAGAGTTGGATAAGACAAACGTCCATCTGGCCTAGAATTTTACTTTCAACAAGAATCAGCCAAATGTCTCCGACAGCTCTCAAACAGAGAATGAATGAAAATGATGGCCAGCCCATGTTGTTTATTAGAGACAAACCAAATGGGCAGGTTTCATTTAATTATTATGACTAATAGCGAATTTGATTGATCTCTTCTGTGAATGTGGCTAATCCTTTTCGCCACTGCCACATTTGTGATAATTATTCATAAGTGGTAAGTGGTGCAAAGAATTAACATTTTAGAGGCTGCATATTTTTAAGTACGTGTGTTGTGAGTGATGTGTATTGTTTATGGAATATGTAACCATAGGTTGTGCTTCTGCAGTCTGAGAACTGGAGGTCCTTTTAAAGAAAAGTATGAAATAACTGAGTCTTGGTACTGAGGCACAAGACAGTTGCCTGCTTCTGATTGTGTTGGTCCTAGTGTTCATCTTTTGTTTGATTACCAGGCAACATTTCTTGCAGGTTATAGTAACACTTTTTTTCTTTTTGTAATTTCTTCTTTGGGCTAAGAGGGCCAGCCCGCTATGAATTCACCCATGAGATCCTTAAAGATGAGGAGTCCTTCTTTGATGGAAGGAAGGTCCACAGGGAGCGAAGGATCTCTGTCATCTGCCGGAACGTGCCGGAGTCGCCTGCCTGTGCCATGTGATTCATTGTAGAAATGCAGGTTGGGACTATAGAGACTGACCGTTCTCTCCAGTTGGAATGTGGGCTACAGTCAGACAGAAGGGAGCTGCTTCTGAAATGGCTGCTTACCTGTAGCTCCGTAGTCAAGAATAAGTGATGGAATTTCTCTATGAAGGAGAGAAATCCTCAGACGGAGTCTGAGGATGCTGAAAATCTAAAGGGATATTCAGGTTGCTATTTCTTAGCAAATTATCTGTGAAGTGGCAGGTATCTTGCAAAGACTGGGGGGAAATGAACCTGATTGTGCCAAGTACTATTGGTTTTAGGAAATAAAACTTGATGTTTTTCTTGTTATGTGTGTGCAACAGCCCAGAGTGAAATTTATGTGGGCTGAAGAGTGCAGTTCTTCATTGGAGGAAGGCAATTTACATCCTCTTATACTTGTCTGGAAAGATTACATTCACCCTTACAGAGACTGTCTCAAAGGAGGCTGATTAAGGGTCATCAAGTTTAGGGTTATGCTGTCTCTTAGCTGATGTGGGGGTGAGGAGAATGAAAGACTTGATCTTTTGTAGCTCACTGATGTGATCAGAATGTGAAGTAGATGTAGTGTATCTGAACGTGCTAGCGGTTTCGGGAAAGGCAAATATTTCCCTTTCTTTTCCAATCCAAAGACTGAAACCCTTGAATCTTAGCGTCTTTACATGGCTTATGCTACAGAATGGGTTCTGAGCTTTTATGAGTTGTGTCCCTTAAAATGGGGTTTGCAAAAGGTGTGAGCATCTGAACTGCTAGCAGCCTTTAAAAACAACAACAACAAAATATTTTGATGGCTAATTCAGAGTTCCCCAAAATTGGGTGCTGGCTGCATATGAGTGTAGCTGAAGGCAAAGCTTGGAATTAGTCAAAGGAAATTTCTGTTGCATTCCATTTGCAACACCAAAGTCTGAGGATAGCAGGCCATGGAAACACAGAGGTGGGAGACAGGGGTGGGGGGCAGACAAAGTTTTCTATATGGAATGAGAGCTCTGAAAAGTGGATTGTACTTTTATATAACCCTTGAATCAATTGGGCCAGGTGAAGAATTTAGGAAAAGCTAGATCAATAGTTTTCTGTGTTTTCCTACTTAGCACCATTACCCTCAACCCATGTGGGTTATCCATTATACAGTATATTCTTGTATTTGTCCATTCTTTTCTATCTCATTCTTTCTTGAAAACAAACAAAAAAGCCCTAGAATCTAGATGATGCCCTAGGTGGCAATTGGATAGTTGTAAAAAAAATTACCATAGGCTTATCAAATGTCATTTTTTCCCTTAGAATGTATTACTTGTAGGGTGAACCTGTGCTTGATGTTATCTTTGTACAGGGCTA
Organism: Lerista edwardsae; assembly: GCA_029204185.1. Classification (NCBI taxonomy): domain Eukaryota; kingdom Metazoa; phylum Chordata; class Lepidosauria; order Squamata; family Scincidae; genus Lerista; species Lerista edwardsae. Next base: position 3,001,571 of record JAJKFI010000082.1, on the reverse strand, counting down.
GGTTGATTTATATGCTACATTAGTATTGTTCTATCTATCATTAAGACAAGAACTAGAAAGTGTAGAGGAATTGCTGATATTTGTCAGAGAGTAGTTAAAGTGTACGCTAGGACCCATTTACTTCTTGGGAAGACGTTTACTTCTTGGGAGGAAAGCTATGGCGAACCTAGACAACTTAATAAAAAGCCGAGACATCACCCTGCCAACAAAGGTTCGTATAGTCAAAGCTATGGTTTTCCCAGTAGCGATGTATGGCTGTGAGAGCTGGACCATACGAAAGGCAGAGCGCCGAAGAATAGATGCTTTTGAGTTATGGTGTTGGAGAAACTCTTGAGAGTCCCCTGGACTGCAAGGAGATCCAATCGGTCAATCCTCCAGGAAGTCAAGCCTGATTGCTCCCTGGAAGGACAAATCCTGAAGCTGAAGCTCAAGTACTTTGGCCACCTCATGAGAAGAGAGGACTCTTTAGAAAAGACCCTCATGCTGGGAAAGATGGAAGGCAAAAGGAGAAGGGGGCGGCAGAGGATGAGATGGTTAGATAGTGTCACCGAAGCAATGAACATGAAATTGGGTGAACTCGGGAAGCTAGTGGAAGACAGGGAGGCCTGGTGTGCTGTGGTCCATGAGGTCGCGAAGAGTGGGACACGACTTAGCGACTGAACAACAACAGGACCCATAGCTAGCATAACACTATGCTATGGTTATAGCATAACACTTTGTGGTTAACAGCATAACACTTTGTACTATTTGGGCTTTGGGCATTTAGCCACCTTTACTCTGAAACTAGCAAAGAACTTCTCTCAATTTGACAGTAATCCCAGACCTGGAGACAGTGTTTGTCTTTACTTGGTCTTTATTGTATTGAAACCTGTGCTGTATGTACATGTCAGTCATTTTTTTTCTTTATTGCAAGTTTTGGACTGGTCACCTCAGCACGCTTAACAGGATAAATGGGCAAATAAATTAAACAAAAAGAGTGGGGAGCTCAAAATGGTCAAGGGGTAGTGTAAATACCAGACCCTTCCTCTCTTCGGGAAAGAAATAAATTAAATAACTTAGAAATAATCCATAAATATCCCAGATCCCTCAGAACTCCAATTGCTGTTCCATCCACTCATACCTAAAGATAGGATTTAGTCAAACCTAGTAGCTTGTCTGTAAAGTAAAATGAGTCAGAGGGGGGTTTATAGCAGTGATGGCATTCAGGGGGTTCGCCCAGGTTCTATAGAACCGGTTGTTAAATGGCCGGGCCCCGCCCACTCGCTTACCTCGGCTGGCTTCGGGGTTTTTTTGGGGTCCGGCTATGACGTCATAGAATCGGTTGTTAATTGATTTGAATCCCACCACTGGTTTATAGAGGATATGGCAATGCTTGGGGAGTTCTCTCTCTAGCTGGTGGTCCTTCTGAAAGATTGCTATGCGCTTGAACTGGGGGAAATACAGGTGACCTTGGCTTTCCATGCTGAGACTTCGCTTACAACTTGTTGCTCTCAAAAGCTCTTGCCAGAGCCAAGGGCTGAATTGGGGCAATGTACAGGTGTATTTTTTCTACAGTTAATTCTACAATCATGCTCAGCTGCTGCTCAGCAAGTCTTTGTGTCCATTCCTCTCCCCCTTGGCCCCTCCTCCCCAGGCTGTCACCCCACACAGCTGCAAGCTGAGGCAGAAAGCTTCTCCACCTCATGCCACTGGTTGCTGTCGTCCAGAAAGGCCACATTCTCGTAGTGTGTGGGGCGACAGCAGGGATCTCCCAAGCCTGGAATCTCACTCTTCTGCAGCAGAATTGACAGCGTCAGGTCATGGTTGCTGCGGGCTTTGGGGCAGCTTCCACTGCAGTATTTGAAGAGGATGGTTTCCTCGGAGTTGTAACCCAAGCCCAGGTCCTTGATGTGAACCAGCAGGCTTCGTAGACGGCATTCTCGTTCCTCAGACCTTTCCCACGTGCGCCGCTTTGAGCGGCTCTTGGCTGTGCCCGGGAATGACTTTGGTGGGAGATTGAAAGGGCTGTTCCAGTGGCCTTCAGAATTCAGAGGTGCTTCTTTGGAACTTTGTTTTTCTGAAACAGAGTGAGAATAACATGTTTCTGAAACATAGTGAGGATAAATTCTTAAATTCTTAGTAGATTTAAGCCCTAAATGGAATGGAAGATTCATATGTTGGAGGTCAGGCTGATTATTCTGTGACACTGCTCTATATCTCTAGTGAGAGGTGCTGGTAAGGCACTAGGCAAAAAGCTGAAAGATATTAGTTTTACTAGGAACTTCACATATGTTGTAATACACCAGGGAGCATTTATTTAATCTTCCACCATTTAGGGCTTGAAGCAGGCTAACAAACATGTTCAAATAAAATTATTTACGGTCTCAGTCAAGGGATTTTGACTGAGAGTACAATCCTAACCTGGAGTTAGACTGGCACAAGATAGGCCAGCAAAGTTTAGCTGGTACAAGGGCCACCATAAAGCACGTTTGGACCACTCTCGGAGTCAGGGAGGATGGCGCACATCTGTGGGCTGGCCTCTCAAAATCCCAGAGTGGTCCAAATATACCGTACAGTGTTATTTGTGCCAGCCAAACTATCATGGCCTAACTAGTGCTGGCCTAACTCCAGGTTAGGATTGTGCTCTGAGATGGTGAGAGCAATCTAGCACTCATCAGCACTAGGGCCTGCCCATAGTATTTTGATCACTGGGGCAGAAAATCTAAACAGAACTATCCCTCCCCCATCGATTAACATGAAGTATAATCTACTGAGAAGTTCTGTGAATTTTAAAGAGGTCATAGCTCAGTGATAAAGTCCTTTTCTCCACTCAGGAGGTTCCAGCTTCTATCTTTGGCATCTCCAGTGAACAGGTTCCGCTGCCCATCAGTATAAGTGAAACAGTACTCTTGAGTATAAGGCAGCCATATGTCCAAAAGACAAACTTCTGGATGAATTGCACCCCATAGTTCAAGAATTACCTGCCTCACTCTTGATGGCATCCAAAATCTACCTAAAGTGGCTGCCTCAGGGGTTGACCACCTCTGTCAAGAAAGCAATGGTTTGAGCTCTTGCAAGTATAAAGAAGGGAAAGTGAGGAAGGGGCCAGTTCAGTAGGTAAAAATCTCAGCCCAATTTTGAGGAGAATAAAAGAGTGTGTGTGTGTGGGGGGGTGATGCCACCACATAGGGCTAGAAAAACCATGAGATAGAGATCCAGGTTTCCATTGCTAGAGTGCTTGTCCCATACATAGGCTACTGAGGGCCATATTACCAGTATATCTTTTTAAAAGCTTAAAGGTAACCAGGGCTGGTGGCAGAGAATTGCCTGAAGAAGGAATCTCTTTCCCTTTCTCTCCTCAAGCACTTTTCTGTTAGCCAAGGTCAGTCAGTCAACAGGTACTTATATACCGCTTTTCAACACAAAGTTTACAGGCAAATAGTAATAATAAAGTTAAATGGGCTCCCTGTCCCAAAAGGGCTCACAATCTTAAAAAAAAGGCAGACCGCCAGCAACAGCCACTAGAAAGATTGTGCGGGGAGTGAAGAGGGACAATTACTCTCCCCCTGCTAAATATAAGATATTAGAGCCCCAGAGCTAGGAGAAAAGCATCTGGAGAAGAGAGACTGTGAGAAGCTAAAGCATCAATGAGTGGAGTCATTTCATTACCGTGACCCACACACCCCTTTTGTTTTAAAGCCTCACCTTGCTTTATGATTTCAGAAGTTCTGTGTTTAAACAGACCTGGAACAGTTCTTGCCCTGGCTATTTTTATGCTTAGCTGCTCTAAGCCAGTCAAAAAGCGATATCAGTGGTACAGCTAGCAATCCTACGTACAAAACAGCTGAGGTAACGTAATATGGCCTTTGTTCTACATTTTTGGGCTGGAGATTAAGGCTAGATCTTGCTAATGTTACATGAGGCTGTTTCCCTTCCTTGCCTCCCAAGCCAGTGTGTTAAAAGACAGGTTTTCTCTATTATTAGGAGAACTCCTTTCATCAGATCCATGGAGCACCTGACAATCTTCACTGATATTTTTGGATCCCTGTGAGACTATTCAAGACCAGCTCAAGATAACCTTGCACCCTTAAACAGTCCCACCACATAATTCAAGGGGTGTACCACAGTGTCTCCTGCTATGTCACAGAGAATGCTGGGGTAAGGCTGTGCATGATCTGGGAGTTGCACTGCAGCATCCTGTGACATTGCAAGAGATGCTAGATGCAGTACTTAGTATCCCAAGAACTATTTGTGCATAAGAGCAATACTTTACGGTACAGTAGATTGCTTAATTCCAGAATAGCCCCTCAGCCACCTCTAATCTGCCAGCTTCAGACTTCCACCCACCCCACCAGCTCTTTCCCACCCTCAGCATGGCAGAGCCCATCTCCTGTAGGCATATAACTACAGGAACCTCTTACATATTTCCAGGAAGTTGTCATACCTAGCAGTGTCTGTAGTACATCTTGGATCCCGGTTCCCAGCTTTTGCATCATCAGGCTCTTGCCTTCCGTGGGCTGGGAAAGAACTATTTGGATCAGTAGGATGAGGAAGAGGCTGTAGAAGAAGTGGGGTGCAGCCATCCTGTCCCCAGTTAGCAGAGCCAGATTCTAGATGGAGGATGACTGTCTTCTCCTCATTTATATCTTCTTTTGGAATAGTGGGCGGGAGGTGGAATACCCTGTACGCTGGCTGGAGGAAAAGTGTTAACCCTTGCTCCTTAAACTATTGCAGAGCCACACAAGTGGGGTTTCCTGTTAAGATGGGCTTAGAGGCATCATCAAGAAAGTGCTCATAAATCACTGTAGCTTTGCTGAGATCTCTGTGCCAGGATTCAGTCTCTCACCAGCAGTTTATTAGACTTGCATCTAGATCTTCCTAGAAACCCTCTCAGGCTAAAAGAGTAGAGAACTGACAGCTACACCTGTCAGTACTGCCAAATATTGAACCTTACTTTGCCAAATATTGAACCTCCCTAACTGCACAGGTAATCTAAGCAGTCCCTTGGGACAGATATCTTAATTCCTTTGGGACAGGTAACTTAAGGCTGCCAGTGAAAGTGTGAACTTCCAGGATCTTTGGAAGGGGATAGCATTTGGGTCACGTGCAGCCGTACACAGTGTCTTGGGTCATCCTTCACCCCAGTAAAGTGGCTTTGGTGGAGAGACATTCATTGACATTCTGCCATATTTTATCTTTGTCTCCCAATCTGAAATGGTTAAATCTTGAAAAGAGCACAGAATCCTTGAATGGAAATTCCTGGAGTTGATTATGCCCAGACCTGCTGTGGGGAAATGCCTTTGAGAAGAGTCGGTAGCGGGGGGGTGGGGGGGAGAGAAAAAGAAGGGCAATTCCATAAATTATGGATTCATGGAACATGCCGAACTGGCTGGCTTGGCCACAGCTACGGAGACCGCCCTGGAACTGCAGCTGTCTGACAAGACGTCCGGAAAGGGGGACTCCCTTTCTTCATGTTGATGGATGGGCAAGGAGAGATTGAGAGAGACCTCCCTCTTGAGAGAGCTGGAAGGTGGTGAAACTGCAGGTCTGTAAACATGGCTATGTTTCAGGGTGTCTCTTTTGGTGGGGCAAACTGAGGGGATCTCAATAGGCAGCTAGGGCAGCCGTGCAGCTTAGGAAGAAAACTGGTCTGCTGGCAAGCTGAAAAAATAATCGGAGGAGACCTATATGATGTTGCTTTGGGAATTCGATCAGTGGCATTTAATTCACTGGGAACAACTTCTTGCCTTCACTATTGTATTAAAACAACAAGAATGATCTTACTGGGTCAGGCCAACAGCTTTTCTGTATAGAGACCGATATCTCTGCCTGGTATCAGACTTATAAAGAGGGCATGAGAGTGATATCTGTTCCGTTTTGGCTTTAATCTAAATTAAAACGTCAACTTTAATTTAAAAGTATGCTAAGTGCATGCTAAGAACTGAACTGTGGCCAATGGCTGTTGCCTCATCACAAATGAAAATGGGGAACTGGTAGTCAGGTTCACAGTTAGGATATTTTTGAAAATACTAGAATTTTCTTTTAATATTAACATTTGCATGCCATCCTTTCTTCGAGAAACTTATATTGGTGTTCATGGAGTTACCCTGCTGTACAGCCAACTCAGGCATGCATTCAGCCTAATGAAGGGACTGACAGCCTCTGCTGCTGGAGTGCTGTAGAAAGGCCAAAGAAAAAAGCAGGCTTTCCGCCACCCTTCAGCCAACAAGGCTTCTAGACAAGCCTATATAAAATCGGTTGGTGAAAAATCATTACAACAAAATGGATGGGAGTGCTCCTGCTGCCTCAGTTTCTCCTGCTGCTCCTTACAGGGCAGTTCTAAAGCTTCTGGGAGAAGAGAGGACTCTTGCCTCAGCTTGAAAGATAGCAGCAGCTAGAAGTTATGATGGTGCCACTCTTTGCTTTGCTGATTTTTTTTTTTTGTCATTACTCTTTCACATTTGCTGCTTGAACCTGCTTTGATCCAAAACACCTAAACAACCCAGGGGTGCATGTGACTTTGACTAGAATACAGTGTATCCAACATGGTTGCCATTGACAAACTGGCTTTGTGCCTGAGACTGGTCCCTCTAAAAGGCATTATGTTCTGCTGTCTGGACCACTGTGTGACTCTGGATCAGCCGCTTCCATATGTACCAGCATTCCTAGGATACCGACAGAAAGGTCAGCAAAGGGGGAAAAGGAATTTGGGGCAGGCGAGCAGTCGTCTGGCTGCTGGTTTAGCCCGGCAGTGGATGGAACATCTTCTTGAGCTTCGGTGAGGCTGGGAGGGCTTGTGTGTGGCATGACAGGAGCTCATAAATCATGATCAAGCTGACACAAGAGGGATCTCCACTGTCTGGGCTTGGTCTCTCCAAACACATTCCTTCCACTTGGCCCAGGGAATGCCACAACAGGACTGGATGTAGGCTTAGCAGGAGTGGAAACAATCTAGAGCAGTGGTTCCCAAACTGTGGGTCCATGGCCCATTAATGGGTCACAACCCAACTTTTGGTGGATCATGAAACTGACAGGGCAGACAAGGCTATGTGCTTCAATGGTTAAACAACCATTTTGTTTGGTTGCTCTTTGGAGGAGCACTGCTGCCCAATCACCATTATAGCCATTGTGGTTTGAGCAAAACTTTGAGGTAAAGTGAAGCTTTCTTTAAAAGTGAGTCCTAATGCTAAAAAGATTGGGAACCACTGATCTAGAAGAATTGCTGATCAAAGGGAAGCAAGGATGGTCAATGGTTCGGATGCAGGTGTGTAGATGGAAGCATAACAACTAGATTCTACCCCTTGCTGTGGAGAGTGGATGTCTACCTGAGTGGAACAGGGTGCATGAGGAGTTCTGGATCCTAGATCTGGAACAGGCTGGTTAGAGCAGGTGTCTTTAAACTTGTATTCCAGAGAGTTCTAGGGTCCTCAGAATCATGTTACTGGTTTCTGAGAAAATAGACTTCCCTGGAGGTGGTTTGCCCACCATTAATAGGCTTCCCTTACAAGATATAGCCATAGGAGAATGTTCTAGGTGATGGTGGTGTTCTACAGATTGTACTTTCAGTTCTTGCATGGACAGTGCCCTGCATGAATTGAATATGCAACTTTCAGCGCAATCCTTCCTCTGACGTAGCGTTGTTGTGTTGGCACTACATTGTTAGCGGCACCCCGCATTGGCGCTAATGCACCGAGACCGGTGCTGCCTGCAGCTCTGGCCTTGGTGTGCCCGCACTGTGCTGCCCCTGCGTTGGCTGAAGTCGGCTAGCACAGAGGCAAAACGAGGCTGGAGGGAGGTAGTGGGCAGGGGGAGAGCGTTTCTGGGCAGGCAGTGGGCAGGCCGGCCCAGGAGGGGGGGGGCTGATAGCCAGGCTGCGCAGCCCCAATTCGGACTGCTGTTTAGAAGACGCAGATCTGAGGAATCCATAGGGGAGGCTTGCGCCTCCCTGTGTGCAAGGGCACAAATGTGCCCTTGCGCCAGGGAGGCTCCAGCCTCCTGTGTACTGTGTTGGATATGGCCTCGCCATTCCAGGACAGTATAGGATTGCGCCCTTAGAAATTAACCCAGGTTCCCTGCAGACAATTGAGGAAGAGATTCCACAACAGACAATGTGAAAAGGGTTGCCTGAGAGCAGAATGTTTGAAAACTATTTCTCAAGCAAAGGAGGGGCAATAGTTCTACTCCCAGCCAAGTCCAGTTGGAGAATGGGATCTAATAAACTCTTTGAAATTAGATTGTTCTACTGGACAGAATATAGAAGCAAGTGGCCTTGAGCCTATTATCTGATTCTAATCCTTCATAAATAGTTGGTTCTGTGAAGACAAGGGCTAGCTTATGGAGCCCATGAACATAGTTGGGGGTTCAGATGAGCAAAGGTGAACAGAGAACCCCTGATGGTTGTTCTCAAAAGCATTTCTCAGATAAGAAAAAAAAGACCCCTCCTCAACAAACAATGTTTCATCCCCATCGCTTCTCTGGATGCGCCATACGATAGATTCACATAATAGATTGACATCTAATGGCCCATCTAATGGCTCAAGGTAGTTAAAGCAATGATACTAATTTGTCTCATTTCCCAAAGGGCTAGCAATCTTGTCATATTTGGATGAGAAAGGAGCTGTAGTAGATGCAACTGAAGTCCATCTAATCCAGCATTCTGTGGCCAGGCAGGTGTTCTGCGACAAGTAGAGGCATGAAGGCAGCTCCTGTTCTCTTGGGGAATCCTGTCTGTGATGCCTCCGTCTTTCTGGTGTATGGCACTTACCCATGAATCTGTCGAATCTTGTATGTGAATGTAAAAGCTGCCTTGTTGGATCAGAGTAAAGATCCATCTTGGCCAGCATCTTGTTTCCAACCATGATCAGACAGATGTTTCTGGGCAGCTCATAAACAGGGCATGAAGGAATGCTTGAGGAAACGGAGGGAAAGCTAAACCAATAATCCCTTTCCATGCATGAACATTTTTCTTGTTCCATTTTTCCCCTTCTCCCTCCCTTTCCCTTCTGCAGAGAAAATGCAGTTCTTTCAGCACACTCTATACAGGAAGTACTGTACTGTGGATTGTCACGTCTCCTTGCGCTGCTGTGAGAGTGATTTTGATAGGAAGCCCTGAGGTTCAGCAGTGTTCAGGGGTGTGTGGATTCTGCCCGTGGGGCTTCTCTTGCTAGCCTGATTTTCTGGGCAGGTGGCAGCCGATGCAGTATATCAAGGTGGCTTGTCCCAACAGGAGAGAAGGGAGTGAGCATGCTAACCACTAGGCACTGTTGCCTTGGATCAGCGTGCAGTGGAACTGGACATAGCCCTGTAAGATTCAGGCTGAAATCTCTGCTCAGCCATGAATTTTCCTGGGTGACCTTGGACTAGGGCCATGCTGTGGGTGACGGGGTTGGTGAGGCACCAGCCCAGTGACCCAGAAGTAACTGTGGTGACATCATCATACCACCGCAATTACTTCAGGAACCTGCTGGCAGCCAAACTCGGTCTTTTTTTGAAGTGATCACAGGTGCCAGCAATGCCGATTGCCATCGCTTTAAAAAAAATTAAGGGGTGGTGTTTGGAACAATTGTTCTAAACACTGCCCCATTCTTTTAGTTGTGGGTTTTTTTTTTGAAGCAAAGTCATCTGGCAGCATTGCCAGCTGAAGCGCTTAAAAAAAAATGCCACAAATACTAGGAGCAGTGTGGGCAGAATTTTCCATCCCCCCCGCACTGCCACTTGAAGTGGTCATGCGCAGCCTCAACCTCCCCCTCGCTCATATCAGAGTGGACACGCATCGCTCTGAGTGTGCACAGTATTTTTTTTAAGTGCTTCAAGTGGCAGTGCTGCAGGATGACTTCACTTCTAGGAAAAAAAATCCAACTTAAAGAAGGGGATGGTGTTTGGAGCGATCACAGGTGTTTGGACCCGTAGTTGCTTTTTAAAAAAGCCACGTTGGGTCTTCTGAAGCCCTGGGGAAGCAGCCTCCCTGGACCTCAGAAGACCCTCCGGGTAGGACCAGCTCCAGTCCCATCTGGAGGGCCTAGGGCAGGTGAGGCACTGCCTCACCTGCTTCTAATGACCGCAAGTCCCTGCATTGGACTAGTGACTACCAGCCTAACCTAACTCCCAGGGTTGTTTCGAAGACAAGATAAGGAATTATGTACATCCTGAACACCATTCAACCTCCATCGTTTAATTAGTCCACAAAGGCATAGCTAAAAGCAAAACAACCCTCCAAAATTTCGACCCCCCACAAGAAAGGTACATTGAAAGGGAAGTTTAACATTCATTTCTAGTCTTTTAAAAGCCTGCCTTGTCAGTCACAGCTGATGGTTTAGCAGTGAAGATAATGAGGGGGATAGCTTGGCATACTTGCTTTTTTCTCTCTTGGCAGTTGCTGCTAAATGGCCACTAAGGGAGACAGTTGGTTTATATTAAAACGTCTTTCTAATGCACTTAAGCCGGTTCTACAGTTGAAATGGTAAGCGGTAAATACTTGCTGGGAAGTTCTACTAGTGCAGTGTAAAGGTTTAAGCAAGAATTGTTTTCAGTGTAAGTATACTGACTTTTTTAATCATAACATCTGGATGGGTGTGTTAGAAATTTAGTTTAATTTATCCCCCCCCCACATCTTGTAGGAAGTCACACAATTATTTTATTTCATACCTGGAAGTTACTTGGTAAAATGTTTATGAAAACTTCAGTGCCTTTTTAGTATTTTAGAATTTACACTGTACAGTCTATGAAATAAAGCTTTTTTTTTTTTTGAAAACCCCTGTTTAGGACTGTTTGTAAACTAGTCTAACAATCTTAGCATATCTACTGGTTTCCTTTATCCTATGGGATTTGATACCATATTTGTGTTTTTGTGACTTGTATTATTAAATAGCATATAAGATTGCCCCATACAATCTTCTTTCAGCTTTGATGGCTTGTTAGAAGTCTTAACTTACCTGCTATAAGTCATTTACTAAACAAGTATGCTCACACAGAACTTGCAGCAAAAGGTTGGCCTGTTACACCACTCTGAGCTCCCACTGCAAATCACAGCTTTTCAGCATGCTGCAAAATACATGCAGTCTTCATATATAAGAAAACACTCTTATCTATGCTGCCTTTCTGCCCCATTCAAAGGGCTGTCAAGGCATGTTAACAAAGATAAAATTAGAAGCTAAAACAATCATGAATGCACAGTTCTTCTACACTTCTGTAAGTATAACTTCAGATGTGACCCTCAGTATCACTTTGGCAGGTGAGATATCTCAAAACACACCAAACAAAGAAAAAGGCATATACTGAATTTAACTTAATTCAGCTAAAATCAAAGTAGTTTTATTTTGTGGTGGAAAAGTAGGATGGAAAACATTTTACTCATTCATAAACCTTATTGCTATGTCCAATTGAGGCCTCTTGCATGGGACAGAGAGGACCACATTCTTTTTGCTACTTTATTTTAGTATTGTCACTTAGCTGTTTACCGAATGGCAAAAGGAGCCACTCTTCAGACAATGTAGACTACCATACTGGTGTGTTGCAGACCAATTCCATTTTTTTTTTTTTTGGAATGCTTCCTTAGGAAGGCACTAGTCAGTGGGAGAAAATCCTACTGAACTTTTGTCTAATTTGTACACCAATATACAATAAGATTATGCACATTGTATTGTAAACCCACACAATACACTCCACTTGGCCTGAGAGACCATAGGAACTACTACATTTACAAGCATAGTGACTAACTTCTAGACAATCACATAACCAAAATGAGAAGAGGTTGGCTACGCCTCAAAGAGAGGCCTGTGCTTCTCTGCAGGTGTTATCTTAAGCAAGCTATTTTTAGCCAGGAAATCTGAAGGCTTATTCATCTGCCAGCAGAGACCACAGTGGGTATCAGCATGCAAGGAACAATTTGAGGAATTCTGAGGCTGCTCCAGATTGAGGGATAGGGAATTTGCTGAGGATAAATCACACTTGGACTTTCCTTGATGCTCCTGAAATGGTGATGGATGAGGACAATAGAAATCAATGCTAGAGGGTGGGGGAAAGAGAACATTTTAAAAGGCAACATCTGTTAAAGTGATGGTCGTGATCTGGCTTTGCACAGTTGTGCAAATTACTGTGTACAATTGCACTCTGCCAGTGCCCAGTTGTGCGCTGATACGGCCCAGCAGTGAGCCACCTTCAAAAATGAGAATACAACCACTATAGCAATATCTATGCTAGGTCAGGAACAATTTCATGTCAATCTATCTTTGATGTAAAGAGCCAGAGGCACTTTTTCAAGTGGTGTTCCCTTATATTTAGCAGGGGGAGAGTAGTTGTCCCTCTTCACAGCAGCATAGTGTCTTTTCCAGTGGCTGCTGCTGGTGGTGTTCTGCATTTTTATTTAGATTGTGAGTCCTTTTGGGACAGGGAGTCATTTACCTTTATCATTATTATTTGCCTATAACCCACTTCGTGTTGAAAAGCAGTATATAAATACTGTTTGTTGGATTCTTCCTCAGGAACCCAGAGGACACCATTTTGGGTGCCAATTATACCTTTCAGTTCACAGGAGAACTTGCATGGCCAACTCACTCATTGTTCTACATATTGACTATTAGCATGCATGCCAAAAACAACCCCATTCCTTAAAAAAAAGCACGAGTGCACCTGTTTGCTCTGTGTTGAACATATTACTAGTTATGAGATAAACATAACAAATGTTCTTAGCGTACACTATTAAAATTTAGCCTTTACTTGAACAGTAGCTCCTGCCAGATCTCCAAGGACACCCTTTACAGCTTTCTGTGCATCAGACATGCATCAGCTGTAGACAATTCATGAGAAAAAACATGGCTTCTCCTCACTGAAGAAAAAGGTTAGCTTTAGCATGCAACTCCTCTGATATGTAATTTCAAAGGCAGAGTGATGCCTCTTTGATGCTTTAAAGAGTGATTAAAACCAATGATGAAATAAAAAAAATAAACAGGGTAAAGATACAACAGTGGCTGAAATCAGACACTGGCCTGGGGCTGACACTTAGCAGCAAACCCACCCAGCTCAGCCAACCCCTGAACCTTCAGTTCTGGTGGCAGCCGGAATATCCCAACAACCCAGCAGGGCACCGGGAAGGAATATCATCCGTGAGGCCAACCCTGATCCTTTGTGCCTTGCACTTACAAGGCTAGTCTGCTTCTTTCAGCAATGCTCAACTTGACTTCGAGCCCAATCTTAATGGGTTCTAGCACTGGCACTGCAGTCCAGCACCGGTGCTGGGTGCCATAAATGTGCCATAAAGCACACTATGGTGCATGTGAAGTAAGGTGCACCAGCACTGGACCTCAGCACTGCGACGAGGACCGGATGGCACTGTTTTACTGCCAGTTGCTGGTAAGTCTCTTTGAGGAGGGGTGGGGCAGAACTGGGTCAGGGAGGGGAGGATCCGGCCTGGGAGTGAAGCTGCCGCAGCCTCTGCCACTGTATCCTATCCTCCCTGCCGCACCACGCAGCCTAACACAGGCCTCAACTCTGCCTGCTCGAGGAGACCCATTGGTGCTGCAGTGGCATTACCTGCGGTAAGGTAAACGTTCTCTTATCCTGAGGAGACCTTGGCAGGAGCCTCAGTGCCCACAGAATTCTGTGGGCATCATTTTGGCACCACTGGGAGTTCTGGGCGCTGGGTAGTTTAGGATTGGGATGTCCATTATTTCAAATATAAGATCCCATCTCTAGGAATGCAAAACCAACCATGAGCTAAGTCAATCATATGAAATACGTCCTAAAATGAGGAGGAACACAGACTAGCTGTAATGCTGGCAACAATGCCAACAGTGGTGTCCGCCAAAGCACAGGACCTGCTTGTCATGGAAATGAAAGACAAGCTAGCGAAATTCTGGCTCAAACCGAGAACACTTTTGAGAAGAAAAGGTTGCCCAGCTTAATCCCTTTCATCATTATTTGCATTTCTTATCCTGCCTTTCAACCCCAAAAGTTAACTACAGTGGCTTACTACAATTCTAAAAACAATAATCAACTATCCAAAAACAGAACAGTAGCAAACAAGAGAAGGAGATCCACCACATATCCTTTTAAAAAACATACCTAGCTGCAGTAGATCTCCTTGCCCCCAAAGCCTTTCAAAATGGTCATGTTTTCATCACCTGCAAAAGGTGGACTATCTCCCTCGGAAGAATGACCTAGCATCATGGCACTGTGACAGAAAAGGCCCTCTCTCACATATACACCTATGTCAATCTATAAATAGAACAGGATTTGCTTTGTGGCAGCTAACATTTCCACTACTACCAGATTATGGAAAGATTTCAAGCAATCTCCTTGGGAGAACAACTTTTAAAAGAATGGGAGTGTCTATTGTACAGAAACCTCACATTCTGTTTCACAGCAATTTGTGCAGCCTTCTCCATGACCAATATTTTATGCATGAGGTGCTGGTAGGCACCCATATTAGCCAGCTGATAGGCCCAGAAGCACAGAGTTAGGCCCAGATAGGTCCAGAAGCATACTAGCCTTGCTAAGCATTGCTAAGCCTTGCTAAGCATTCTACCTCTGAGAAACAGGCATCCCTCACGCCATCCCAAGTCTTCAATTCACTCCTAGTTTATTACCAAAATAAAAGGACGTATGAAAGGAGTTGATGGTGTGGGATCTAAATTGAGAAAGAACATTTTGACTGGATCATCCCCTCAGAACTCCCACTCTTAAAATCCTGTGCCATATGTATTGCTTAGAACATTTTTACCTCAGTTTTCTCATAAAATTCAAAGTAGTTTAAAATAAGTAATGCATATAAAGCATTTCTGGGTCATATGATTCCTAATTTTCTGCCGTATCTTCTTTGACTATTTCCTCTGCATGTTGCTTGCACAGAATCCAGATTTCTTGGGGGGGGGGATAAAAACAGCCCCTCCTCAAAATGGACCAGGCATGTGTATACCTAACACAGTTTGACTTGGTGCTGCTGGACTGGTTAGGAGAGAAACAAATGTACAGCAGTGACAGAGTAGGCAAGGCTGTACAATGTCCCTCCCCCTCCAGCCACTGAATGCTTTGGGTGAAGTCATCTCCTTGTAGTGCTAGCATTCACCATAGAAGGTGATGGTGCTGAGGGAGAGTGGGCCATTACCTAGGAATACGGTCATCCCTTCCTCCCCCAAGAACCCACAGATGTGCTAAGATGCTTGGCAGACAGCACAGCACATTTTTAGCAAATTAATCACATCATGCCAGGCATCCCAGAGACAACTTGCTTGACAAGAGCAGATTGCGCTGCAGGCTAAAGGAGTCAAGAGGGCTAAGGTGCCAAAGTATGGCACACTCAGGTTAGAGGTGCATCTGAAACAGCAGGTAGTGCTCTTAAAGCTTTGCCACAGTAGCAGTCTAGCTAGCAGCAGACACAGGAGAGCTGGTATCCAAAAGGAAAATATTACATAAAGAGGGCAGGGTTTGCTAGAGAAGCTCTCCCGCCCCCGCCCTCCGAGTCAGAACAGGAACAAATGCATTTGAGGAAGGGTGACAGAAGAATTAGTTCCATTTGCCACAACCTCCATGCTCTGATTGGAACTTCTGAAGAGGTACTTGTGTACATAATACCCCAACATGTGTCAGTTCTGAAAATAGAAAGATAAGCACATTAAAAGAATTTTGAATGAAAAATGAAGACTGCACATTCAAAGCCTATGCATATTTGGGGTATATGTACACATGGCCTTATACAGAAGCTCAAATCAACATGTGGAGGATTAGGAGTGGGTAAACCATTGCATCCCAACCACCACCATCAATCCCTAGCACATCTACCTGAATTAGGATTATTTATACAGCTGGATCACATACACACTTTCTCTGCACTCAAGTTAATCATGTGGGTACTGTTGAGAGTTTTCAATGGAAGCAAATGCACCATTCTGCAAGTTTGTAGCAAATAAGATTGCAAGGGATACACTACAAACTCTTGTAGGGAGGGGAGAACACTTTTCCACGAACTCCCACTCTTTTCCTGTCCCCACAAACCCTGCACCTTAACACTTCACTAATTCAAATCATCTACTTCTTCAAACAGCTTTCAAAGTCAAATAATCCAACTTGAAATGCAAGGAACTTGAAAGATAAGGTTTTATGCAACCCTCTCCAATTTGCATATTATTCATCTGTTCAGCATTCGGAGTTAGAACACTAAATCCCAGAGACTTCCATGGCAGACTGAAAACAGTCCATGGCTAGTGGGAAGAAACTAATGACAGCATGATGGTCTGGGGCTAACGGAGACAACTCTGGCTAGCATAGCTCAGAGCACACAGCCTAAGACCTGGTAAAAGTCATTAATGGCTATCAGCCTCTATATTTGTAGGGAGAGGGATGTGAAAGAAGAGCCGAATGAAACAGATTGCAAATGATTCATCATGAAGGCATTCGTTTGCCCACCAAGGTAAGCACAGTGGTAAACAAAGGGAAGACAGCATAAAAGACACCCATGTTTATTCCAAAAACGGCAGCATTTCGTTTATAAGTTCCTCTGCAAGGAAGAGAAAGTATTCCCCACTCAAGGCCCCTTAACAGGCAGTGCCAGCACCTGAGTGAAGATAGGACAATGGCTCTCTTTTCAGGAGGCGTCTTTCCCCAAAGGCTGCAAATACCAGCCCAGACAGTCCTTGCTTTAAGCCACCAAAGTTTCTGATTAAAATGCAAGGGGCTTGCAGCCGCCACACAGGGTGGTAGATGCCAAATGACAGTTTAAATATGGCCCGACTACCACCATTCCTTATTCCTTGAGGAAGAAGTGCATTTTGTCGTTGATGTTCTTGCGCTCAGGGTTGAGGCGCTTGAGGATCTGGGCCAGCACGTTGACCGTCTGCTCACTGCTCAGCCCCGTCTTCTTAGTCTGGAACTTCTTCAGCAGATCCTTGGTGGTCATGGGCTTGCGGGTCAAGTAGCGGCGCACGGCATCCTCGGTCAGTTGCACATCGCTGCAAGGAAGGAAGCAGGCTAAAGGGCAGGTCCACTTAAGCAGCTAAAGCACTATGTAACAAGCATAGAAGGAGACTTACAAAGAAGGGAGTACCTTTCCTCCTGGTTCTCAGTGCAAAAAGGCATTGCCAATATTGGGCTAATTCCCTTCTCTGATTTGAAATGTGGTGAATGCTAACTTCAGGAAGTTTAGATTAAACTTTTAGGCTTTGTCAAGTGAGAGGCAAGTATGCCTTACACTTTGCAGCAACCCAGCTTCAGACTAAGCACTTCATGAAGATTCTCATAGTAATGCAACAGCCTTTTAGGATCAGGCAGATATGAACCACATATTACATATGGCAAATGAGATTGATGGAGATAGTGGCTTGCTAACTAGCAAGCTCATGGTGACCGGGACTCTGAATCGAGAGATCTATTCTTTATATGCTACACTAGGTACATTTGCCCTTTTAAGTGCTCCAAGAATATTTCTTCCAAGTGCATGGAAAGAAGCCCAGCTCACAGCAGAATCCCCACGTGTTCCTGGTCTCCACTCAAGCCAGATCGCCATTATTTGACCAAGCATGAAGCTGCAGGTTTCATGTACTTACCCACTGCTAGGAGTTGATTTGCCTGACTGTGGCTGGGGAGTGGATTTCCCGGAGGCTGTGGTGGCCTGGGGTCCAGCATCCAACTTCAGCCTCTTTGCTGCAGGAAGTTCACTGGATCCTGCTTGCCGCTTACCTATTCCAGGAAAACAAATCAACCTGCTTCAGGTCTACAAAGCCTTTCTTCCTTGTCAGGTGAAACCAAGAAAAGGTCTACAGATGAACGAATGAGGGTAGCTGAAGAAAGTAGTACTGTTCTTTCTAAGCCCAATTCTCAAACTTTGACAATTCTTCTAAACATACAATTCAATTCAGTGCCAGAACTGGCTGCTAAATATTAATGAACTTTTAAAGAACCATTGATGAGGTTATGCAAATATGCTTATTTTGCGCACATAACAATGATTTCTTGCTCCAATAATGAAATTTCTGAAGATTTGGTGCTTTAAAAAAAATCTCTGGTGAGGAGCCAGATGGGATACAAATACTGGGAAGGGAAAAGGGCTAAGGCCACAAAAAGGACTTTGAGTGGGGCAGGTAGCTTTGCAGGCCCACAGAGCTCTTGCTCATTGGGCACTAGAGCCCTCTGTATGCTGTGCTTGCACATTTTCAAAATGCAACTTAGCAGCAAACTTCCTTTAAAAAAAACCAACACAGAGTTTTCAGGAAAATACTAGTATCAGAATGCATAACCCTAACCAAAAGGCAGACCAGGTCAGATCTGGGGGCATGCCCACTCTCCAGCACACCTTGCTCCAGTTTGTTGGCTGCAGCCCGCAGTGTGGATGAGGTGCTGCCTGCATCGACCGAGGGTGTCCCTGGGCGGCTATTCCCTTGCGAGCTGCTGGCCGATCCCTTCCGTTCCTTCTTAGGGGGGGTCTTCTTTTTCTGGGAAAGCAGGAAGGCAGCCTCAGTGAGTGTGCCCTTTTACTCTCAAGTAGTACTCTTCTACAGGAACCTCTTGCACGTAAGCTAAAATGCTTATGGAGCACGAGGAACAGCAGCACAAGATGAACCAGACAGCTCAAATTCAGCTAATGCTATAAAAGCTACTATAGGCCTGATCCAGATATAGTTCAGTAGTACCTCACTGTGTGATAATCAGGTCTGTTGCCCCAGCTCCACCCCCCCCCAAAGCACTGGTCTTGTGCCTGTGCAGGATTGGAATCTGAACGGGGCCCCTAATCTCACAATTTAACTACTACTATAATCCAACATTTAAACTGTATTGGGACTAGTTTGGATGTAGCTAGATGATCATGAGGAGGAAGGGGCCAGTGTGCAGGGTATGCAGGATTGCAGCAATCCGCCCCCACTTCTCCTCGTGTGATGGGCTGCTGCTCAGACTGTATCATCCAAGCTAGCCTGGTCCCTTCCAGGCAAAGAAATGAGCTTCCACTCTCTACTTTAAGCCCCAGCATGAAAATAAAAACGCAGGCTAGGCAGACCAGTGGCTTTTGTGGACTTGTCTTCCTGGCTTCTTTGAATTGCCATTACAATAGTCGTTAAAAAAACCTCAGGCAAACAATTAGCAAGGACATAAACCTGAAAGCCCAGAGGGAGGAAATTACCAAAATTCATCATAATCTTTAGGTGTCTGAGTCAATGAGGTTGCAGGCATACTGAGGTCAATAAAACAGACGTTATGATAATGCTCAAGTCAGTGTTGTCTGTGGAATTGCTCAGCACCATGAAGCAATTCCTTGATTTAATTCTTACTTGCCCTTTAACCCAACCTGAGTCCAAAGGCAATTTTCCACAATTGTAGAGAAGAAGGTGGGGTGAGACCCATGAGCAAGTAGGAGAAGATGTTCATTGACAGGCACAGGAAACAGGGCAGATGGCAGTCTTCCAGTCTACCCAGACCTGTCTAAAAAAACTTCTTTAAAAAGTTAACTTGTAAAATTCAAAACTGTTTTTCACAATATGAAGAGTAAAATACTAAAAATGGAAGCAGTGCACACCAGGCTCCCACGCAGGTTTTCCCACTCATAGCTGGATTCTGACCATGCCAGCTAGACACAGATTCCAGCTTTTAGAGAGAGGAACCTGTGACGTGAGATGACAAACTACAATGCAGGTTCTCTTGGTGCTGCACTGGATCTAGGTGGCCCGCACTTGACTTTCAGCAATGCGCTACGGTTGTCAATCGAGGAGGCGGACTGCCTGACACCACACCTCTTGAAAGGAAGGCCTGGTGCACCCATGAAGCAGAAGTGTTACACTCTGAGGGGAAGAGTCAACTGGACCACTTCAGGCAGCAGCTCAGGGGGTGCATTTTTTAGAAGTGTTCTCTTGAATAAAAACAATTCTCGGCATGTAAAAAATGAGCTTTTTTAACAGAGGAAAGCCTTGCAAAAAATGTGTTGGCCCACCTGCAACACTACAGTTTATTCTACTGCCTCTGGAAGCCAGACCTGCACTAGGAACAAAACTGGCTGTCCACCCAGAAGCCAGGCCCCATATCACTCCCCACCACAACTAACTTCATTTGGGATTACCATCATGAAGAGTGCTGAAGACGCTTCACTGTCAATATCACTGTCTTCTGAGGTCTCAGACTCATCACTGGTGTCTGCAAAACAACTTGAAGTCAGTCTGGGCACTGCTGCCTTTGTGACAGGTTAGAAACAAATCATTCATAGGCAGCACACATGAATAGACCTGCCTTGGAGGGCAAGTTCACCCCAGCTCTGACAGGGAATCCCCCCAGGAGTGATCCAATGCCATTTAGCCCTCAAATAACCACCAGCTTCTCTTCAAAGTGATTAAGCCAGAAACAGCAGTGTGACACCCAGACTCCTCATGCTGCTGGGCTCTCAAATAGTTAGATGCGGTGCGGGTGACTCACTCCAGTGGGCCAGGGCTATGCATACCAGAAGAACTGAAATGCTGCTCCAAGGAAAAGCGGAATTCTGCAACCTGTGTGAACGTATGCAAAGTGTGTGTGACTTCTTGCTCTGCACCAGTTATTCTGCTCTTGGTAATCATGGGGAGAAGCTACCTGCCACACAAGGCATTCAGTCCTGACTTCTAGCAGGCACTGCTCAATTAAATCCACTCAAAATGCATTTTAAAAAAGAAAGCCAAGATTCTTAAGTTGAATTCTGCACCAGAAGCCATATTCTTGGTGAAATTGTAACACACACTCAGCCTTCCCTTTGCCCCTCCAGAGCCAGACTCCTGCTTCCCCTTCCCAGCGTGCATGCATGCGTGCGCGCGCTCTCTCTCTCTCTCTCTCTCTCTCTCTCTCTCGTGCAGCTTCATTACCCTAACTACTCTTACCTTTCTTTTTCTTCTTATCCTGCGGAGTGGGGACCTTTTTCTCCTCTTCTTCCTCTTCCTTCTCCTCTACAGGCTTCTCTTCCTCACTCTCTTCACTACTCTCACTTGCTTCATCTATACCTGCAAAGTAACAAAGCAATGACACTGGAGCTAGTAGGCCTGTATTGATTTTCCTGTGAGCAAACTGGGTTCCTCAGAAACTTGCTTAATAGCAGGAGACACAGGAACATATGCAAGGTTGGTGGGGCCACAAAAAGTCCATGGTGTGGCTGTTCTTGGCAATGAAAGAAATATGGTTGGCTCTTTGCCATGGTCCACTAAAATGAAAACTCACCAGGTCAGTGGGCCTGGCTGTCTATGTTGCTATCCACGCAAACCAATACCAGCAATTGCTGATCTGGATGCATGTAGTAATAGGGAAGTCAAGGTATGTGTGACCAGATAATTAGTGGCGTTATCTAAACTGTTACCATACATCCGATTTTCACACTCCTCCTCATTCCACATGGAAATGGTTCAGGACAGAAAGTGGGGGAGAGAATATGTTCACTAGAAATCATTAACAAGAGAATTCTCACTGCCCTCACCAAACAATTCCCAGGATTCTTTGGGGGAAGTCATAACACTCATTGGCATGAAATCAATGTAGAGGTACTCTACATCAGTCCTGGTCCACGGCATGGAGGTTTATCTGGTCTTTCCTGTTTCCTTCTTTTGGCTTCTCAGAGCCTCTCACAAGGCTTGGCATGCATCTAAGTCACATGGCAAGTCTTGGGAGACTCCAGAAGAAGGAAGTGCCAGGACATACACTGTGGACCAGCAGCCAAAGGCTTGTAGACCAGTTCATGGACCATACTTTAAGAAACAATGGCCTACATTGCTAAAGAAAACCGACACACAAGATGACACGAATACATGAGAACCAACAATAAGACACCAAATGCAAACAGGCATCTACAAAGGAAAAAGAACTATCAGGGTCAGTGGGTAAAACCAAAACTTAGGTGCACTTTTGGTTACTGTGACTTTGGGATGATTCTTCTGCTCAGCTACATACCTTTGGGGATGTCTTCCTCTTTGGTGGTTTTGGGCTTGCCCACTACTTCTTCTAGCGAGCTACTGTAAGAAGACAGAGAGAAGCCCCCAGTGTGAGTGACACAACATATAGAGGCAACATAAGGTAGTGGTAGGGAATTTAATCAGTCTCACTGGGGTCAAAATGGAGCGTGCGCCAGGGGCACACAGATGAAACACACAGGAGTCAGGCAGGCAACTGTAGTCCCAACGGGGGAGAAACTATTTCTGCCCACTGTGGTGCCTACCTAGATCCGTCAGACATGTAATCCACCTCCTGCCCCTCGAAGTCCCCATCATCACTGTCCTCAAAGGCTTCATCATCGGATCCCTTCTTCTTCTTCTTCTTCTTGGTCAGAGGGGCTTTCTTCTTGGGCTTGGGTGGCTTCTCACCTAAAGAGCAACATGCAAATTATCCACTCTCTGAAAAGGCAGGAGACCTTCCAGTGAAACTGACAGCGACAAGTTTCATTCAAGCAAAAGGAAAACAAAGAGCTTAAAAAACAGGCACTATTTACCACAGGATATAACGAAGGCCACTACCACAAATGGCTTTTAAAAACAGATTAAAGACTTGGTATAGGAGTCAAAGGAGGTCCACAGCCCCATCCCTCTTGGCACAGGAACCAATTCTTGCTAAGGCAGAGTCTGGTAATGTTAGATGCAACAACTGAGGGCAGGGGGTGGGGCTTGTTGCTACTGTACACCCACTTCAAAGCATCTCTGCCCCTGTTGCATGGTCCAGCCATACAGTAGGACCAAGTGTGCACACAACAAAGGGTGAACTGAAGGCTCTTGGGGGGCCTCCGGGGATCTGGCACAGAGTTACTCTCCCAGGCTGCAACCCCCTCACACCATCAGCATCGCTTAGCTCGCTTTCATCTGAGCTCATCTCCAGCTCATCTTCCAGGTCATGGATTTTGAGATCGCTCCCTTTCTTTTTGCTTTTCTTCTCCTTCTCCTCCTCTTCCTCATCGCCTTGGTCCTTCAGCCGCCGCTGCTGCATGATACTGAAGTGGTTCAAAACTTTGTTCCGCCTGCAAGGAATAAAAAGAACGGTCAGACCAATCCAGGCTGCTCGATCAGCATGACTGGGCAATTAACACCTGACCCCCAGGTTCATTATGAGCTGCCCCCTGAAATGGGCATTTGTCAGAAACAGAATGAACCCTTAAAACTCGAGACAGATGGAGGTCCTCAACATCCACATCTCCATGGTTCTGCTCCTGGATTTAGGTATAGATTAAATAAGAGCTGCCGAACTGGGGTGAAGAGGGGGATTAGCAGCTTCACCTCATCAGTTTTATTCCAAACCCCAGAAGTAGGGACTGTTGGCCAAGGTCCAAACAACTACATTGCTAAGAGCAGGGGCAACTCTGTGGCAAAAAGAATGAGTCCCTGCTACTAATCTTGCCTCTGCCAAAAACTCTGCGGTAGGAGGTGCGCTTGCTTAGGCAAGCCACTCCTCAATAGTCTCAGCACCCCATCAGCAATACATGGGTGGTAATACAGGCCATTTTTACAGGACTGCAGAAGAGATACTTTACATGAATGGAATGCACCAAAGTCCTATGTAAATGCTAAATACTGTATTATATTCACTTCTGGTAAGTGTGTGGGAGGTGGACTTGTGTTTGCTGAATGCAGAGCCAGCTTCAGAAGTGGAGGGGCCCAATATGTGGCATTCCTGAGACGCCCCTCACCCTCCCTTACAGGGCACCCCATTCACCAAGAAAAGCACTTTGTGGTGTCTCACATGGCACCTGGAAATGGTTGGGGATGACATGATGATATCAACTTCTTCCAGGAGGCCCATTTTGGGCAGCTCGGAGGCAAGGGCGGGTGAGAAGGCCCAAGTTAAAGTTGCTCTGCTCCCCTCACTGACTGACAGTTCCCAGAGATCCCGGCTGCAGCAGCAGGCGATATGCTTGTTGCACCGGTGTGGGGCCCAATGTGGCGACATTTGGTCACACTGGCTTAACACTGGCCCTGGCTGAATGGCAGCAGCCCAGGCACATGCCAAGCTGAGAGAGAGGGGAATGACACAGTAGGAGTGTCTTTGGATCTAAAGAGAAAAGTGAATAATAATTTCACTGGGTACACACGTGCCCAAAATCTGTTTGTTAGCCACTTCGAGAGTCAAAATACTGAAGAGCAGGCTATCATTTGTTTTACTTAAAACAAATGAGCAACTCCAGCTTTTCATGAGGTTTCAGGAGAATTTAAAATGACAACTCATCATCCAACAGGAAGACCCTCAGAATGGGAACATCATAAGCATTTTTAAGTCTACGTTCTTGGAACTGAGATAAGCTCCAATTCTTCCAAGGTTTACCACAACCACCCATATTGAACTGCAGAGTGTTAGTGCCTCAGGGCAAGTTCCATGTTATTCTAAAGCAGAGGCACCCAGAAATGCAGAATAATAATCAATAATAGTAGTAGTAGCAGCAGCAGTACTAGACTGGAAGTCAAACCCTGGCAACAGTGCATCTATCTCATTGCTTCTCTGCTTCTGTTCAACATCTCACCAATGCCTTGTCTTGCTAAGGATATGGATACAGTCACTGCTCAAAAGAATTTAAGAGCAGTCCTGCTGGATCAGGCAAAAAGCCCAGCACATTGTTTCAATCAGTCAATCAATCAATCAATCAATCAATCAATCAATCACTAGTATTTATATACCGCTTTTCAACACAAAGTTCACAAAGCGGTTTACAGGCAAATAATAACATTAAAGTTAAATGGCTCCCTGTCCCAAAAGGGCTCACAATCTAAAAGAATGGAGGACACCCCCAGCAACAGCCACGAGAAAGACACTGTGCTGGGGTGAAGAGGGACAATTGCTCTCCCCCTGCTAAATATAAGAGGAGCACCACTTGGAAAAGTGCCTCTTGCCCAGTTAGTTTCTTCAGTTGTGGGTTTCTCCCACAATTGTCCTCCAGCTGCTTCTGGGAAGCCCACAAGCACAACATGAGAGTAGCAGCACTTTTCTGTTCTTGCTCCCCAGCATCCTTCCTGGGTACCTGGAGGTGGCATCTCACCACTGTGATTAACAGCCATCAACTGATTTAACCTTCATGAATCCGTCTCATCCTCTCAAGGCTAGCGTCCATCACTGCACCCTGAGGCAGCAACTGCCACAAGTTAAATATGCACCATGTACTTCCTTTTGTCTGTTTCACTGGATGACCCCGTGGGTGTTGGTGCTATGAAGAAAATGGACGGACTTCTATTTCTCCACATCATGCATAGTTTTAGAAACCCTTATCATGTCCTCCTGGCTTAGGTTACAATTCTGCTAAACTAAAAAGCCTCAAACACTGAGCTCTCTTCATAGGATAAGTATTTCAACCCACTGATCATTTGAGCTGCTCTTATCTACAGCTTTACCAGCTATACAATAGGCTGTGTTCTTCAACCTTGGGGTCAGGACCCCAATGGGGTCATTAAGCCTCAGTTGGAGGGGGTGGGACCAATTATGGGTCCCCAGTCCCCCACATTATTTATTGGGGTGATGGAACGAAAAAGGTTGAAGATCACTGTTCTGGGGAACAGAACAATACACGGTAATCCAAGTGTGGCTGCACCACAAATCTGTATAGATACACTAGCAGCATGTTACCAGGCTCAAGGGCCACTGAGCAATAGATCTTGGTCACAACAAAGCCATGTGCACTTACCGCTCCCACTCTTCCTCTGCTTCCTCTGCAGTCAACGTGCGGTGCTTGGCAATGGGTGTAAAGTTGTACCAGTTATTCACCGGGAAGGCTTCAAAGGCACCATCTGGACACTGTGTAAAGATGTAGTAGGAAGTGTTTTCTGTCACACCACCCTTCTTTACACCTTTGAATCTGGGCCAAAAGAAACAGACGGTAGCTTCAGAGATGTTAAACGGTGAGACTCAATAGTTTAAAAACACGTACACTATTAGAGGACCAGGTCTCCAGGTTTTTTATTCCAGCTCAGGGGCCCCCAACCTACAGCCATCAGGCCTACCAACACTAAATCCACTGAGCCTAGTGACATTGCAATTGTGTGTGATGCCCCCACCCCCACCCTTTCTTCCCCCACTGCAGCTCACCACTATGCACCTCCTTCCTCCTGCTGGATGAAGCAACTGCTAGGCCAGGCCGCTGTCACTGAGAGCAAGAGACAGTCAGCAGTGCCACAGCTGCAAAAATTGCAGCACTCTCTTCTGCTATTGTGCAAATTCTAAGTTATGTATTTAAAAAATCTATTTTATTTTCTGTCCCTGATCCACTCCAGCCTTTGGGAACCCCTGATCCAGATTAAGCAAGATGTAGGGTCAGTTTAGCTCCCTGCCAAAAAATTATTTTTGAATTCCAAGTTCTGCAACCTCATCCCCATCTTTGGAGTCAAAACAAAGCATGCAAAGTGACTAAGACAACACGGTTTGGTTGGTGCAGTAATTAAAGCTTGAGTAGTTGGTGGGAACCTATTTTAATTAATGTTCATCCAATTTTACCTGATAGCATTAATAACGTCTTTCTTGCTAACAATAAGTAGTCCTAATCTGTGCTAATCTTCTACTGAGAAGAACAATTGTTATTAATTGAATTTACATCCTGCCTTTCTGGCCCATATTCTTTCTGCCCCATAAAAAGCCAGGGGCAACCTAAGTGGCTCACAGCATTTAAAATACTGTGAATAAAGATAAAAAGAGAACAAAAATATTTTTAAAAAATTAACATACAGAGAATAAAGATGAAGATTAAAACAATAACATAAAACAATTAAGAACAAGCAGATGGATGGACTATCTTTGTGGATTGCTGCCTTTAACGTCAGCCAGCCCCTAAATCTACCTGAAGCTCCTTCTGCCCCCTTTCTTAGACTTCTATAAACACGCCCACATAATGCATTGTAACTTAACTATACAAGTTGTAAGTTGATGTTATAAATAAGGCTGCAGTCCTATGCCCCATTACTTGATGCATCCTATTGATTTCAGTGAAATTTACCTCTGTGCACATACTCAAGGTAATGCTGTAAATAATTTTCAATTCCTTCAATACCTCAAAGAAGCACCTGTTTTGAAATGTAGGTGATATGTAAACATTTATATTTAATCAATTCTTAAACTGATTCCATTTGATTGTTTTAAGCTTATTAATAGCATGACTAAAAGTCTTTAATTGGTTGATAAACCTTATAGGAGTGCCCAATATTCCAGTTATAGAATCTGTGTTTTCTAATCACAAAATGCGGAATTTTTTTTAACTTAGGGGTCCTAAGAAGCTGCCTTACACTGAATTAGACCACTGATTCATCATCGTTAGTATTGTCAGCATAGACTGAGAATAGCTCTCCAGGCTTCAGACAGAGATTTCTGCCTGCCCTATCTGGAGATCAAACCTGGGACTTTCTACCTACAAAGCAGATGCTCTTTCACTGAGCCTCAGCCCAATGGATTCCTTAACAGTTGTTCTACTGCCCACTGAACAAAGCTGAACAAGTTCACCTCTTGAGAGAGCAAACAAACCAGCAATAACAGCCCCCATCTGAAAAAGAGCACCAACAATTGCTCACTTGCGTCCAGCTTTGCCATTGACTTTCAGAATCCAGGGCTGGTCTTCAGCTTTGAACTCCTTCAGGACAATGCCATATTTCTTGCGCCTGGCCTCCTCGCGCAGCTTGCGGTTGAACTCACTGCCAGCTCCTGACTCAGGCATCTCTTCTTCTTGGTAGATCTTCTTATTGCTGAGATCTCTTTCCATCTTTGCCTAGGGAGGGGCAAGAATGCGCAAAAGAGGACATGACACTATTTCTGTAAAGTGTGTGTGGGAGGGTAGGGGCCCATTTGTTTCCCACTCTTTTCCATTCTTAAGAGAGGCACACACACACACACGGAATGCCAAGGGCCTTCTTGCATAACACGTGGATTCCAAGAGCCCTACCTGATGCCAGGTGGCAAAGTTAACCTTGTCAGCGGCATTGAAAGCCATAATGTTGTATTTTTTGGAAGTGTTTCTGTGGAGAGAGGAAGCAGGGGGAAAAGTCAAATCAGGGCTGGGCACCCCAAAAATTGACCAAAGTGGGAGCAATGCATACTTTGGGAGAGTTGCTTTTCTCTGACCAAAAGCAGAAGCCCATCATCTGCCCCCTGCAGAGAACAACAAGGGTAGGTAAGTCAGCATTACTAAAAAGCCAGTGGCTTTCACTGGCACATTTTAACAATATTGAGAAGATATTGCAGAGAAAATAATAGTGCTAGTTAGGGCTACCAGTTGGGCGTTCCTCAACCACCTGAAATTAAGCTTCAATCTTACTAAAGATTACATGTTAAGCCTATTATCTGCAGATTATACGAGTCCCCCCCAAATTTGGCTCAACCTGAAGCCTCCAAGGGCAACTGGAGCTGACCACCCATATTTCAGTATGGCTGTTTACCAAAAAACGTAGCTTCTGATTTTTCAGCAAAACCAGAAGTTGCGTTTTTAATGCCTTATAAGGCGTTACCCAGAAAGCCCTCCAGACCTGACTAGAGCAGGTTCAGAGGGTCGGTAAGGCAAAGTCCACAGGTTTAATTACCTGCGGATTTTTTTTATCCACAAGGGGAACGTTTCCATTTGAAAATAATTGATGCAAGCATTGACCTTGGCCCAAGGGACTAGGTCTCAAGATTTTATTCTTTCTAAAGAATAAAATCTTGGCTTGTGGAGCATGAGGCTAACACTGAAATACATCATGACCAAGAACCCTAAAAGCAGCAAGCAACATTTTTCCAGAGGTTCCATTCCCTGCAGCTTGGCTGCTATTATGTCGTGCCTGCCCAGCTGAAAAGCAGAAATAGTACATATGATTTAAGGAAGGACAGTTAAAAGGGGCCAGTACTTACTTAGGAACACGGACTACATATTCTGTGCCTGTCTGGCTGGTGGTCCCCTACAAAAAAACAACAAGTAAAAGAGCAGCTATAATAGGTAAAAGGTTGAGCACTGGTTAAGCTTTTCCACAAGCCACGTAACTGCGATGGCAGTGAAAGGGCTTTAGAAGACAGAATGTTTAGCACAGATAACAGGAATTATGTTTATTTTAAACAGTGTGAATGATCCTGCAGGATGGTAATCACTGCTTTGCTGTCCATAAATTACAGACACTAATGATAAGCTGCAAAAAACAAAATCACACAAAAAAGAATTAGGGCGCAACACAGTGTCACCTGAATGGCTAGTCCAGCTGCTGCTGCTGCTGGCCTCCCCAAACTGCAAAGTCAGGTGCTGCCTGGGCTGGCATCTTTAACAACCAAGGAACTGAAGAAGCTTGGGAGCAGTAAACACTTTTCAAACACCTTCCAACTACAGCAGTGGTGCAACCTTTTTTGCACCAAGACCCTCTTTTTTAGGTATGACAACCTGTTGGAACCCCGTAAGAACTAGGGACGGAAGTGATGTCATTAGACAGGAAGTGATTGTTTTTAATACATCACACTTTCTGAAAGTCGAAAGAATGCCATATCCTTTTTAGAATGTTCTGAATGCTTTATACCTAAGTGACTTTTGAGTTCAGTGATTGATTCAGCACTGAGAACAACACTGTACAGAACGCACTGTGGCCTCTCTATGCCATTGCTGATAAAGGGTGTAAAGCTAAATTTTAGATAGTCTTCAGAGTATTTACACTCCTCTTTCCAGTGTGCTGAGACTCATCTAGGCATGCACATAGAAGGTGTGACATGCCCGCTTGGAAAGAGACCCAGGAAAGACTTCATCACACGCACACGCACACGCACACACACACACACACACACACACACACCAAGATGAGCCCATAGCAAGGCTAATTTCCCACACAGCTACAAGCACTGACAACTTTGCAAAGGCAGGCATGAGACACAGAAGTAGACTTTTGGCTGCCTTGTGCAAAGAACTGAGTGAACACGCTGACTTTAAGGGGACATAATAAAGATGGGGGAAAATAATGGATGAGAGGAGCTGGTAGGTACAGTTAAGGGCAGCAAGAAATTGGCTGGTCTGGGCTGAACTTGGAGCAGAATGTAAAAATGATTTATATTATTTGTGTTACTAAAAAGCAGCAATGGAAGGGGAAAGGGAACCAGTACAGGCAATCAGGTCAGATGCCACTCAGACAACTCTTCACCTGACCCCCAATATAATGAGAACTCACCAAAGAAGCCATTTCTGGGGGCGCTCTGCTTGTGCTGTGTGGTCATCCACTGAGCTTCTATAAAAGCACCAACCTGAAGGAAGAAAATGATGGAAGTCAGTTTCACACAGAGGATTGGGAACTAGGACTGAAGTTAGACCAGGTATAGGCACGGGGAGAGAAGGACAGAATAAAAATGCAAATGGGTTAAAAGAGAAAGAGTCCCTGTGCTAGGATTACCATGTCAAAAAGCTTGTGCAAAAAGCCTTTATTCTTAAAACCTTTTTAAATGGACAAAATATTTCTGGTAATGGGCAAAACAAACAAAAAGAAAAAAGAAAAGTAAGCACAGATCGCCCCAGAGCAGATGCAGAAAGTTCTCTCCTCCGAAACTTTTTTTGTAATTAAAAGAAAATAAGAAAACACAGAGGACATTGCGTGCACGCATACTTTGCACCCTGCTCTGGCAAACAACCCTGAAGATGGCAGGGTGGCATCTGAGCTTTAACTAAAACGAGGGACAAGGACTACATTGCGCTCCTCAATTTGGTGCCACCCCCTGCTTTAACGCTTGATTAGAAAGGGATGGAAGGAAGAGGAAACTGGGGAAGCGGGGTAACACCGGGCCAGGATCCATTCTGCAACGGAGTTGAAGAAGGGACAAGAGCGGGAGACGGTAGGGAGAGCTTGGAGCAGGGACGCCCGAGTCCTCCGATAAGGGGGGGGGGAGCAGAATGCCCCAATGCCTGGGTCCGCTCTGGCGGGGTGGGGGAGCGGAGAAATGATAGGACACGGGGGCCTAATAGTACGAATGGAGGAAGACAGTGAAATACCAGGACCCCCGTCGGCTGTCTGCCCGTCCCTCCTCCACCGGCGCGTTGCCTCTCGCTCAAGCAGCCAGAAATCCTCCCTTTTTCCACCGCGCGTGCGTCAAAAGCCCGGCTGGAACTAAGGGGACATAGTTTCTTTGGTTCTTTAATGCAACTTCCCGTTTAGTTCCCGATTGTGCTTAGTGGAATCTTCCATGTGCGGGGCAAGGATGATGGGACCTTTTGTCGCAGGGCTTGGAAATAACACTGCTTGGCCTCAACTGAAAGAATACAAACCAAGTTAAACAGCTTCTTCTGTACTTTTAAATGCCACGTGACAAGCAGAAATTCAGCAGAGAAAACCTTCACCTTATGGATTTCTATCTCGTTCATATGTAAAAGCTCACAAGTATAATCTACAAGCTTACAGTATTTTAGTTGCTGTGTTTTGAAAGCATTGTGGCTTTCACCCCCTCCCCCAAAGAAGCCCTAATTAGCCTCGTCAATTAAGACTTGCCCTCACTGGGGAAAAAATAGGCTCGCAACCCGGAAAAGTCGCAAAGAAAATAATCCGCACCATGTTATTCCAAAGCAGTGCCAAGAAAGATTACTCGTTAGCATCTACGTTGGTTACTTCCTTTCATTGATTCAAATGCACTTCCTACTTTTACATTGGGGGAGGTCTAACTGAAACCGGAAGTTTAAGTGGTACACAACGTAATGCCTTATCTCTTTGCCTGCGGACTCCGCCGGTTGATCGCGCTTGAGCGGAAACGACAATTCCATTTGTCCGGAAGTGAGTGACTTTTGGGTTGCCGTGGTAACTGTGCCTCTCAAGTCTGCCCTCCAAACGGTCATATATTTTGAAGAAAGGAGGAGGAAGAAAATTTTTTGTTTGTTTAAAGCATTTTTATGCTACTTTTCAGCGAATGCTGATTTTGGCTAAGTTATTATGAAGCACCTTGATGCTTTTGCGCTGGGGATGCAGGCTGAATGGATTGATCCGATGGGTAGTAGAACCAACGGTTAATTTTGGGTTCGCGTCTCAGAGGGAAGAACTCAGATGTGAGGTGCTTTTAATTTTGTTAATTACATTTTTATGCCCTCCTTCCTTCCCCCTACTTGCTCAGCGCAGTATACATAGGGATTTATAATCACAGTAACCCAGAGAAGTAAACTAAGCTGAGAACATGGCCGGGCTTCATGATCCAGCAGGAATTTGAACCCAGGTTTTCTGGGCAAGGCTGGCATGCTAACTACTACACCACACTAGCCTCCTTTTAGCATATACAGTATACACAGTTTTGCATATATATCTGTACCTCTTCAGCCCAAACAGCACGTTTATCATATCTGTTTACCTGTGTGTGCTTTCTAGCTGATATACAAACGTGTGTTTTGATATGAATATTTGCAAGTTTGCCAGCAACTGGATCTCATGGAGCAACAGGAGCAGCAAGTTCATTTTTTAAACAAAATTCTCTACTCTGCACTCATTGGATTGCAGATTACATTTCTCTGATACAGGGGTGGCGAAATGTGCTTAACGTAAAAGCCACATAAGTTCAGATATTTGAGAGCCACAAGAGAGATGTTTGAGAGCCACAAGAGAGATGTTTGAGAGCAATATTTAAGGAGACTTTAAATTCTTAAATATATATTTTACCATGAATATTAAACTTATGTTTTAATCTACTGGACTCTCAGTTTATACCTGTAAATAATTATAAAGCTTGAAAATTTCTTACTTGCCTTTTATATTAATTGTGATGCAAAAAGGATCTCAGCCAACATGTTGTATTATACACACATATTATAAGTTAAAGAGCTGTACATGGATCACAAGCCATGGTTTAGTCACCTCTGATATAACTAACTATGAGGAGATACCATGCAAGGAAAATCTGGACAAGGATGGGAGAGGCTATAGTTTAAGCTTGATGGAAGGAGGAGGCTCACAGCTGGCAAGCAATTGCAAGTCTGATCGAGACCACATGAATAGTTGGTGATGCCACTGTGGGGCGGGGTGCTGCAAGAAAAGCTGCCTCTTCTCTTGCAAGGATATTTTGCATATTTTCAGTAGCTGTAATTCAAATGGTCTATATACAAACTGGATTGCATAAATAGGCTTTTACAGTAGCATCCAATTCGGATGAAAGAATCTGGGATTAAATAGTTCCTTAAACAGGCAGAACAGAAACTAGGACTATAACCTGTAAATAAAAAGCAGCTGAGGGAAGCCAAGGCTGTAGTTGCTCTCTAAGGCTAATCTTCCACATGAGAGCATCTCTGTACTCACCCTGTGGTTCCTTGTATTGTCCAAGGCTAGCATTTATCAGATCCTAATTTCAGCCTCTCCTTTTCCTTGAGTTACAAATAAAAATAAAGAAGAGATATATTTCTCCCCTCTGATTGCAAACACTGATGGTACCAATGGATATGTTATCTGGTTGAGGAAGGTGGCAGGGAGGCTTTCCTGACCATTCAGAAGATGCCCCTCCCACCACTAGGAAGAAGCGACAGTCCAAAGCGTGGCCTCCTTTTTTGTGACATGGTTTCTTGTCCTCTGCCTTTTTCTTCACCCTTTTCTCCCCCTGCCTTCTTAGTCAGGTCGGTCTTGGATCTGACTAGAAAAGAAAAGGAGGAGTGCCCCCCCTTCCTCTTCCTAGAACATGAATTCTCAGGTAAGAAATTTCCATTTTTTTTCTTCAGTACCAAATGGAACCCTAAGTCTTGAAGTGAATGGAATGCCAGTTTCTTGATTCTGGCATGCTAAGACTTCCTTCACCTCCATTCTCTGTTGACCTTAGTAAGGTCACAACTGTTCCACCAAATTTTCCTGTGCCAGCTTTGCCTGCCTCTGATCAGAAAGTCCTTGACATCATATATCTGTGACATCAGAAAGACAGCTCAGGAGGAGGCACATGTCAGTCAAGCGGAAATGGCCAGATTTCAGGAGTACAGCAGTTCAAGGTTATCAGATCAGTGCCTGGGGGGTCCCTTGCGTTGAGCCCTCAAGATGGGAATTTGCCAAAGCGGCCTGCCCCAAACCACCAGGCCTTTGAAACTTGAATTGAAAGGTAATTGGTTACATCTCTTATTATTTTGGGCATTCTGTGGGCTTTTGAGAGAATGTATCGGCATACATTCTAGTTCACAGACTAGGCTTTAACCAAGATTTCCAAAGACTGGATTTTAATTCCAATCTGGATTTTAATTCGGCACTGGAACATTAGACAGGGTTTGGCTCTAAATTGAATCCACCTGAAACCTTCTACCATGGAGTTCTGTCTGAGCCTCATAAGAACTCTGGTTTATCTGAATGGGGCTTGCACAGGAGAATTACTTGCTGGGTTGAACATCCTGGTCAGGCCTGTCTGTCTTCTACCACCCTGACAGTGCAATCCTAACACTGCACCAGTTTGGCCAGGCCACAAGGCCTGTGCAGTAATCCAATGCAGGATAGGAGAAGGCTGAAGGTCACCTTGGGAATGTAGGGTATTTTTCCTTACCCCATGTTGTGCCCCAGCCTGCCCTATGGGGCTATTTGGATCTGCGCCAGCTATTTAATTGGCACATTACCGAGAAGCCCATGTAGAGCTGCCCAGCCCGGGAGTGGGTGTTAGGATATAGTGTACGTTGCTGCTGCCTATCCCACCCCCCTCCTGGGTCCTATTGTCCCCATTTTGCCCTTGCCCGCCCAGAAATGCCCCTGCCTCCAGGCCATCTCTCACCATGTGCTACCCAGTGCATACTTATTTCTGCCAGCTGGCGTAGGGGTGGGACCAGCATTGGCAAGCTTCTGCAAGTCTTTATGCCGATGTTGCCGGCTCTCGTGTGTGACACTTGGAACCAGCGCAGGGAGGCTTGCACCTGGCTTAACTCCATATCAGGATTGGGCTGCCCATGGAACAAACTTTATAGCCTCAGCAGCTGCTAGCCCTCTGCTTCTGCTTTTCCTGCTTGATTAGCCAGCTCTTTGGTCCACCTAGATACTTTGTACCACCTAGATACATGAAGCAGAAGGCCAGCAGTTGCTGCGACTTTAGTTGCTCCTGCAAGACGTGTGTGTATAGCCATAGCTCAGCTACAACCACATAGCTAAGGGATAGAGCACATTCCTTGCATGCTTCAGGTCTCCAGTTCATTCCGTAACATCCCCTGGTAGGATGAAAAATTCCTAAAACTTTGGGGACCTGCTGCCAGTAGTTGATCATATTGAGCTGGATGGACCAAGAGGATGGACACACTCACTATGTGGCACTCAAAATCTACAGCTTGAAGCAATCACCTTGCTTTGCTTAATGGTCGGGCTCTATACAGTATACAGAAGTATATATTGGACTTCTATTCTTGTACCTTCTAGTAGGCTACACCCTTTCATGTGCCTCTTTTTACTCTTTCTTTGCTTCAGAGAAACTGAAGACTCCCATCATTGTCTTTATCATAGGAGGGCCAGGTTGTGGCAAGGGAGTACAATGTGCCCGGCTGGCCAACAAGTACAATTTCTATCATGTGGCTATTGGAGATCTGCTGCGGGAGGAAGCCGGCAGGGCTACCCACAGGAGCAAGATTATTAAGGAGTTCCTGCTGAAAGGGGCGCTGGTGCCTTCGGTAAGAGGCTCCCACACCTTTTCCTTGCTAAACCCCATTCCAACCCTTGGAGGCTTGAGGAGGCCTCCATGACTACTACTACAGGCCTCCTTCCTGAGAAAGATTTTGGGCCTACCAAGATGTGCCCCATATTCAGTCATGTGCCTAGAGGTGGGCTTCATTCGGTTAAAAACGCTGGCATGGCTGAGACTAATAAAATTCTGGGTAGGCTCTTTTGACAATTCTACTCCCTCTGGTCGAATGTACCAGCTCTTGTCTGATCCAGTCCTGCCTCAGGAGATTGTGGACTTATTCACTAGACTCAGACAGACAGGACTGGATACGGAGCGCCTTGGTTCAATCGAGCTAAATGAAGCCTACAGGTTGATTAAGGAAAGAATGCTGGACACTGAGCGACAGGAGTTATTCCAGGCTGCCAAAATCACATGATCCCTCCCCTCTATTTTCACCTATCAGTTGATTTTATGAAACCAGCCTTTTTCCTTTAGCATCTTCTTTGCCCACAGGTGCGCAGAGTTTTCTCTCTTGCGAGATGTAATGCATTCCCCTCAGCGGTTATGGCAGGCAGGTTTTCTGGGGTTCCCCTATCCAAGAGAACATGTTCCTGTAATGGAAACTCCATAAACATTGAATCATATATTTTTCCACTGTGTACATCATATTACTCTCCGAAAACAACATCTAGCACCTCTACTTGGCACACTTCAGGGGTGGAAGGATCCAGTTAAACTATGGTTTCTGTTATCCACTCTGGAAGTTGAGATCCTGGACAGGGTGGCCTCTTACAGGGGTATTAGCGGGTCAAAACCATGGGCATTCTGTTGAATCATTGAATATGTAAATATGTAAACTGATGTTGTGATATGTGTTCTCTTTGTCTGTCTGACTTTATGCCAATAAAGGTCAATGAATGAATGAATGACTACTACTACACTGCCGAATGTGTCCCATGGCACAGCTATGTCAGTGCTGGAAAGTTGGTTAGGATTGCACCCTGAGACAATTTTAATTATTTAAAAGGTTATATGCTTAAACTGGTATTTTGTCCATGTCTTCTGTTCCAATAATTAACAAAGACAATTTTGTACAAAAGATGGTTTGCCTTCCTGCAATCTAATCCATGAATCCCCATATGTGTGGTGCCAAGGATTGGCCATGTTGGACCTGGCTGAGGGCCCATAGCCATCAGAGGATCTAGCCAGCTGGACCCGGAACCCTCAGTGTTGGTTGCAGTGGTAACATTCAGTGCATCATTAGGAGGTGATCATGGGGCACCATGGGCAGGGGTGGGGGAGCTAGTGCATTGCTTTGCCCCAACATCCCCATCAACCTCATGTCACCACTATTCACTATCAGTAATGTAAGATGTTGTTTCCATCTGATGATTTTTGGATTATTTTTAAGGAACGCAAGCTAGAATTTGGCCATAATCAACAAAGTCAAGCATGCATATCTGTTGAATTATAGTCTGTGTTGTTGGAGAGTTCTGCATATTCAAAAACTTGTACGTGTACTCCTATAAGCAAAAGAATTTGGACCAAGAAAAAATCCTCATACCCTCTTTAAACATTTTCTGGGATCAGTTCAGCAACAGGTATCAATTGTGGTTTGGTTTGTGACAGCATTTTTTTCTATTAATGCTTGCTCAGTAAGCAGACTGATTTGTCTAAAGCTCAAATCTTGGCAATCTGGTCCCATCCTGCCAGGATCACCACAAATGATAGTCCTAGATTGCTCTATTTTTCTCAGTGCCACTGCCCATGGTTCAAATTCTCACCCACGCCTTCTCTAAAATGTCTGTCACGCTCCTCACAGTAGTGACAAATAACTGACATACAACATCTGGTTAAAATGGAGATGTATAGATTAAAAATAAAATTGGGAAAAATGAAAGCAAATTCAAAGAAGCCTAAAATGTATTGCAAATCTTTAAATTTCTATTTGAATTTTTGCAGTCGTCCAAACTACAAGGTATATTGGATTTACCTTTTTGTTTTTAATTACAGAGACATGTAAAAGTAAGTACAGAATTCAGAAAGTTATTTGCCATTCCTGCCATAACTCAGTAAGATGTGCAGCACATTTCTGTGTACGTGCCGTGGAAGTGGACATGCGTAGGATTGTGGCTAAGATTAAAAACCACAATCTAATGCAAGTTACGTCTTTTGAAATTCTATTTATTTCAGTGAATGAAATTTTTCCATTGAAATAAGAGAGACCCAAGCAGTTAATTTAGCTGAAGAATTCAGCCACAGTTAAGCTCTTTTAACTTTGGCTGAATTTAACTCTAAGCAGAATTTCAAAAAAGTCGTGAAAACTTGAATGCTGGATTAAAGGAACTCTCTGGTTTGATCGGGCAGGGCTGTCATATTCCTCTTGGGCTTTAAGAAGGGATCAGACGATTGAATGGAGGAAGCTTGATAAGTCAGTGGCTGCTTGCCTTGACTGCTATGTGGAATCTTCAGAGGCAGTGTG
The DNA here is from genome assembly GCA_029204185.1 of Lerista edwardsae. Taxonomy (NCBI): domain Eukaryota; kingdom Metazoa; phylum Chordata; class Lepidosauria; order Squamata; family Scincidae; genus Lerista; species Lerista edwardsae. The sequence continues at coordinate 2,963,674 of JAJKFI010000082.1, read as the reverse complement.
CCACTGAATACCAATTGCAAAAGGGGGGAGGGTGTCAGCCGGGAAGGGGTATTGTCTTAATGGGCCTTGTGGACTTCTTGAAAGTACCTGACTGCTACTTGCAAACAGAATACAGTACTGGATGAGATGGACCTTTGGCTTGTTGTGTTGAGGATCAGGGTGCTTGTCTCTCCAGGGCTACATCTTGGACTTGCTGACTGACAACATGCTAAAGCCTGAAAATGTCAAGGGATTCTTTGTTGAAGGCTTCCCCCGGGAAATCAACCAGGCCAGGATGTTTGAGGAAGTTGTAAGTGCATCCCCCAAGTGGGAGGTGAAAGGGGAAGGACTTTCACTTGGTCAGACCAATGTCAGAAAGTGTGACCTGAATTCTCCACCATTGTAACTGCCAATGAGGTAGATGGCCTTAAGAGGGGACAAGACAAATTCATGAATAGAGTTTATTTATGGTCATTAGCCAAAATTACCTAAGCAGAACCTCTATAAGATACTTATAGAGGTATACACAAGATAATACCAGTTGTGGGTAGGCAAAGGGAGGGCTACTGACATCATTGTCCACTTCAGTAAGGCTCTTTCTAAAGCAACTATACCCCATTATGTTAGGCACTGAACCCTGGCTTCAGTCTCCTCCTCTCCAGTTTTGCAGCTCTAATGAGCCTCCATCAAGCACAAAGCAACCACCAGCTGAATTACACATTTCATGTTGCAGGTGGGACGTTCACCCAATATCGTGATAGTGTTTGACTGCTCCACAGAGACAATGATCCAACGGCTGTTGATCCGAAGCCAGATGGGTGGAAGGGTTGATGACCACGAGAGAATAATCCGGCATCGGCTTGAGACCCATTATACGCTGTGTGAGCCTGTCCTCTCCCACTACCTACAGAAGAGGTTACTTCGGAATGTAGGTCCTTGGGAATCTGGTTGGGCCCCTTTCCTTGGCCACTCTCCCAGAATCTAGGCAAGGAAAACTTGCCTACTTTGCAACAAGGCAGCTAAGCTGAAACTTGCTTCTATTCTGCAGCCAAAGCAGACCTTCAGAACAAGTTGAGCCCTCTCTTCCCCAGGAACAGCACCATGTGCCCGGTTGTCCTGCAGTGTACTGATCCTACATGGCAAGCTTTTAGGAGAAGAGCAGATTAGGGTTTAATGCAGCTATTTCCTAAAGGATTTACCTACAAAAAAATTATAAACAATTATATATAATTACAAAATCCATATGATCACAATCCATATGGTCATTGCCCACAAGCCACCAACAAGTCACAGTGATACCGAGCATTTATATGATGCTTCAAAGTACTCAATCAGCTTCATTCATTTGAGCTTCGTAATGAGACAAGATTCCTGCTCAGACCTTTCCGTGTGAAATCCACAGTTTGCATTTTTAAAAATTGTACATGTTTAGCTCAGGGTAAAAATTGTTAGCTACACTATTTTCTGTCCACTATTTTCACACCTATAGCTCTACTTTAACACTGCAATACTCCAGATAAAGCTTTCCCCAAAGTCAAGCAGTGTTTCTTTTATTTGAGCCAAAATGCAGATATCTGAAATTCCAAAGGAGAGTCTAGCACAAGGAAATTAAAGATGAGAAGCACTTGCTGCACCATGTCTCGTAGATGCAACTGTTTCAGAGTTAACCCTGTCAGGGTTAGATAGAAAGTTTTCTCCCTCATGTAATACTAGGGCAATACTATAATATCAATAAAATGGATTGGCAGTGGGTTCTGGATAAAGGAAATGGCTTTTCCCATTATTTTTCCCATATTTAATTTGGGGCCCAGTCCTATCCAACTTTCCAGTGCTGGTATAGCGATGCCAATGGGGTGTGTGTGTTGCATCCTGCTGTGGAGGGCGGCGGTCAGAGGCCTCCTCAAGATAAGGCAGAGGTTTTCAAACCAGAGAACCTCCGGCTCTGTCCCCTTAAGGGGCAGGGATAAGGCAGCCAAAAAAAAAAAAAAACTGGAAGTGCTTTGCCATTTTTTTTTAATTTTCCAAGGCTTTGGGAGCCCCGTGGAAGCATCAGCAGAGCACCCTGCACCTTCAGGACAACCACGCTTCAATTGGCAAGTAGATTAAAGCCCCTGTTGCCCTAGGCAGCAGCATGATTCTGGCCGGGGTGTGTGCACGTGCAGCTGCCGCCTTCTTTCCTCCCTGCCCCTTAAGGGGACGGGGCCAGAGGTTCTTGTGATGCCCGTTTGAAAACCAGTGTTGCAAAAGTAAGGTTTTTATGTCTATATTGCAAATGGGGAGCTGTGTCGAAAGGCCACCGAGTTCATGGCAGAGGGAGATTGGAACTAGGCAAGGCTCTAGTGCAGCTGCCCCCTACACACCACCTTTTGCTTGTATGCTCAGGCTTTCTATACCCCCGTAGATGCCTTAACAAAAGGGGTCTGTTAGCAGATAGCGTCTCCAGAAGCTCTTCATTCTGTTTTTGCAGATCCTTGCTGAGGAGCCTCCAGAAACAGTCTTTTACAAATGTTGCAGTGTCATTGATGAACTCTTGGAAGCTGCTTAGATACCTCCCAGACCTCAATTACATAGTCTACTTAGATCTACATAAAAGTAAGCTGCTGGTCTCTTCTTGAGCTCTCCACAGAAGCTTTTAAAACCAGAGCCCTGGGCCTAGTTCATACATAGTACATGAACAGTTTCCCTCCAAAAGCCTCCTGCTTTAGTTGTGAAAGTGTATTCACTATATGTAATGCATCTATAGTCATAGATGCAGTCATCCAGTGATGCATACACAATTGTGAATTGAGCCTTAGTGAGCAAGCATGTAAAGACTCTTCAGTTGATTTTAGAGAGGCAGACCCTCCAGGGTTAGAGCTCAGTGACTGGCACAAAAGCTCAGTGACTGGCACATGGCCTGCTACTACAATAGCTACACACACTTAAGAGAAATATTTTTGTGAAGCACAATATCCATTAAAAAAAACACGTATGGTGAACAAGATACATTGTGCCTTTTAATGGCACCGCCTTACATCCAGGGCAAATCCCAGAAAGATCTGTTACAGCTGAGAAGTGAGGTGATTGGGGGCAGCAAGTAAGGCCCTGACCAAATGTGCAGTACATCTATGGGAAACCCACACATTCACTCCAGTCTGTAGGTTTATCTGTAGAAAAAGCCATGCTAGTCCCTTCTCCAGTGCTGCCAATCGTCCATGGACTGTCTTCCTGCATCTGCACATACCCACTAAAAAGGGAGAGCATTTCCTCCCGAGGACTTGCCTTTCTGATAAAGGACAAGTATGGCAAAGGGTCTGCCCTGGAAGACCATCTAGGACACAATCTCCTCTCCTCTGAGGACTCAAAACTCACAGCTATCAGAGACAATCATGTAAGTTCTCAACCATATAATCAAAACCCACAAAGTTCTGAAATACAGATTAAATGAAAAAGGTACTTGTCTTATTCTGTGGGAACACAAGGACAAGGAAACCCACATAGGTTTTACTAAATGATTTATATCCTGCCTTTTTCTGTGTAAATGGGAGTGATCAAGGTCCAAACAGGCACTGCACCAGGGGATATTGTAATTTCCATATGGATTTCTAAATATTTGGTCTGTGCCTAAGAAGCAGCTTCGAAAGAACAGAACTCACCTGCACCTCTCATCACAATCCTCCACCTAAAATTAATCATGCTTAGAAACAAGAATGTCAGAGAACCATTTCATCAAGAAATGATCATTTAGTATTGACTCCACACTCTTCATGTTTTAGCCTTGAGGCTACTTAAGTGGAGCAAGCCATAAAGATACTGAAGGAGATACCTTTGAGTGCCAAGGTATCAAACCCATTTCATACAGTGGGCCAAACAGCTTTTCAAATGGTGCCTGCTGAAGGCTGGAAATGCTGTCATTAAGGCTGGAAATACTGACGACCAGCGGTAAGCACTTTTCTCTCACTTAGGAACATTGCAGCTTCTCCCTTTCTCACTGGTTGGTTTGCCTCTTTGTATTGTTCCTTGCTTTCTGAGGCCTCCTATCTCTCTTTACCAGTGCCTCAGAAGAAGCAGCGTGACTGAAAGGGTGGTGCTGGGAGAGCCCAATTCTGCTAGCTGCTCTTTCAGCAGTGAAACCAGCGTGAAAACCAGTGAAAGCAGTGCCGAAAGGGTGACCTGCACGATAAATGGGCTCTCCCGGCTCTGCTCTTTAGCAGTGCTGCTTCTGCCAATGCGTTACCGCAGCTCAGCAGCTGATGGTGGTGCTGGGAGAGCCCAATTAACACGCGCTCCCTGCGTCTTCTGTTTTAAACCCATTTTAGAAATATCAAGGTGTTCAGAGCCAGCAGAAAACCTTAGAAGCTATCCAAGTTAATTTGATAAACTACCAACTGAAGAGGCATGATTAGTAAGAGTTGAAATTTTTTAGTAAAGATTAGTGAGTCTAGTCTCATCACATGTTCTCCTCCCTCTCCACCCCATTTGTAAATTAAACTACAAGGTGGCTGTTTGAGTTGAAAGGAATAAACACGATGAATTTGCAAGAGCCCCGAAAAGCCAAGTCAAAGTTCAGTCTATTAAAAGAGCCCGACGGAGACAACACTTCCTTGCTTCCCAGCTGGGCATCAGCCAAAGTTAATAATCTGGTTCGTATTCCCAGAGCCCTTGGAGGAGCTACAGCAGCTCCCTGTGGCCTCACCTTCGGAAACACACAACACACGGTTGCATCAGAGACTTTAAAACAAAAAAGCATTTTATTCAACAAAAATGCACAATGCCTGCTCAAACTATAAAAACACAGGAAGCTCTTAATTCATGACCATTATCAGGCTTTTACAACAGCTATATTGTGAACAAACATCAGCTTCAAAAAACCCTATGGACAGAGAGAGAAAGACAGACACCACCCAGCAGACACAGGGGGATGTTTTGTTATCATTTATTTGTGAAGTTAAAAACGAGCGGTAAAAAGTAAAAATCGAGCATACAATTTTGTTTGTTTCAATCTCCTCTTGAACAGACAAAAACACGACAGATCAGTCCCAGCAGTGGAGAAATGGAGGGGCAGGGAAGGGTTCGTCTGAAATTCCAACACCTTTGTCCGAGGAATGTTCCAACTCTAACTAAAAAGCAGAGTGGCTTTTCCTTGTAAAGTTTATTTTTAAAACAAAACAGAAAGAAAAGAGGAAGTGTTACCCTGAAAACTGAGGTGTGTGTCACGCAGGATGGGGTCTGGCGGCGGCGTTTTAGTCAGCTATCTTCTACAGCTGCTGGCTCAACATTAGGGTTTGGAGATTTGGATTTATTTTAAGAGACTTGAAGGCGGCGTGACTGAGATTCCCAGAAGAAACCCAGCAATCAGAGCAACAGGCCAGCTCCCTTCCCACCCTGTCACATCCTGCAGCAGCCACCTCTCTTCCCAAAACAAAGGATCTCAGAGATGGGGAGGTTCACATTCAACTCACTGAGCCTGTTGGAAGAAGAAAGAAGAGATGAAAGCCAATGTTAACTGATGCTTGAAGCAAAAGGCACAATGGCAAGGAGGTGTATTCCATGGTCTTGGTACAAGATTTGCAACTTCCTGGAACTTGGTCGCCCAGCCCACTTTTGCTGAACTTTCCCTCAGCCCTCAGATTCAACAGCATAGAATTAGTACATACACACCCCACTGCATACAGAGGACCATGACGGTATCTGCCAAATGTGCAGGACATTATGCTTTTCTGACAGTCGGGATTTCATAAAGCATTTCTTCCCTGCACTCCCATTTTTCAGTTGTCACTTAAAGCCTCCAGTTCTCATGGTTGCAGAAATACTTAAACTTTTAAGGTCTGCAAACTAAAAATGGGACACCAGTGTTCTTGACGATCAGTCTGTTCATCTCCTGCCACAAACCAGCCCATTCATCATTACAAAGATGGCAGAATGCTTCAAAGCTAGACATACTAGGAGCTGTACAAATTCCAGAATTATACTTCATTTGTACAGCTTTCTCCCTTAGCCAGTTCTTTACCCAACTGCCTCTCTACCTCTGGAGAGGGACCACTAAGAGGGATTATACAGAGCCTTTACAACCTTACTGTTTATGCCAATAAAGGATGATGATGATGATGATACACCCTTACAAATCACAAGAATTTGACCACCACCACCACCACCACCAGACTACATTAGAGAACATGCATCACTGATTGTGGTGACGGCAGACCAGTCCAGCAATGGCAGTATGTATTCTGCACTCCTACAGACATATACACTCATGGAATGTGGTATCAGGCACAAAATTATCAGTCTTGAGCCTTCTTTTTCAGTTTTCATTTTTGAAAGCAAGCACCCTATTACAGTGGCAAAAGTAAGCTTGAAAAAGAGCAATGTCCATTTTCTCAGAATGGGCTGTTTTGGCTTGTTTTCTAAATAGGTGGGGAAGTACAGTTCCTTGCCAACAGCTAGGAGGACATGAATATGAAGCCCATGAAGACTTAACATGCAATTTATAAACACTATGACGTGTTTTAGTACAGCTCACAGCTTTGGCTCTGTTCCCAACTTATCTTTCCGCAGGAATTCTCAAGCTCAGATCTGAGCACACTGTAGCCACTTACACCATTTAATCTGCAGGAGGCAAAGGCAGGGAAGCCAGTCCAGAGTTCAATCTTCATGCTATCCAAAGAACCCCACAGGCTGGGGCACGTAGAAGCTGAAAGGAGCCTTCACTTGCTCAGCATAACTTTCTCACCAATAGCCATGATCACAGGCAGGGTCAGAAAGCCAAGCTTGTGTGGTTAGGGAATGCTCAGTGTTCACCAAGTTGCAGAAATAGTTCAGGCTTCCACACATATCAATTCCCTCCCAATTACATAAAGCTCAAATACTTTACAATTATTTTACAGCAGTGTACATTAAAAATGAAACAGAACAACCTTGGAGATTCCAAGATATCATTTCCTAAACTTGTATTCCCAGTTACAGCAGAAAGGGGTCTGCTAGAACTACTGTTTGCAATCCCACTGGATGCCAATTACTTGCAGAGAGAGTTCTCACATCTTCCTACACTTTGGGGGAACCTGGCATGAGAAACTTATTTCGATGAAACAAAATAGGAGAAGCAGGCAAGTTTAATGCATGCCTTTTTTAGTGGGCAATGAAACCTGTGCTTTCAAATAAATGGGGCAGGGGTTACTCAAATGCATCCAGATGCAGCTCACACGGCTACAACATGTATGTTAATCTCCATTAACAGATGGCTGCAAAATAATCACCTTGTGCTAGAAAACATGCCGCACAAATTCATGCTTATTCTGGTGCCTGACTTGAAAGGAAACCAGTTTGAATGCTTTTGACAAAAACCTTTCGCAGGACTTTTGACTGAAGAAATATGGTTCAGTCTTCAGACATCAGGGCTAAAGAAATCAATGTTTGGAATTAAAAGTTAAGCCAAGAAGGAAAATTTCCAACCCTGAAGGTGGGCAGATACTTATGGAGTAGAAAAACACACACTTGAAGAGTCCCTTCCTTGAGTGCTGATGGCATCTGTTTCACATTTTCTGTCAGGAAACCGTCAGGATAACTCACCCTGGCAGCTGTTTCACTTCAGCATTTGAAGCCAAGGAAATTAAAGGCTGTTGGCAGACAGACTGTGCTACTAGGACAGACATCTGGGATCCACACACCCCCCCCTTCAGAATTAAGAAAACTATTTCGGGCATTTAAGCTTCTCCAAAATCCACACAACTAAATGAACAAGAAAAAGTGAACAGCAGTATGATATGATCCGGGGGAAACAGGTCACACACTAGAAACTAAGGATTACGCCTTCCGTTTTCCTAGAAGATGGGCTCTAACTGAGCGCCTTCCTTTTTCAATCTGTGGGCACTGTTCACCAGCAGAAGGGCGACACCAGCCATAGTTCTGCAACTCACCTGCTGTCCCTGCTGTGTGGGCGGCGGCACTGGGCCACCAGCACCAGGTGTCTGTCCATAGTAGGCAGCTTGTTGTCTGTAGTATTCTGCCCAGGCTGCGCTGTAGTCTGGCTGAGGTCCTGGTGGTGCTGCTGGCCCTGCCCCAGTAGCTACTTGAGCTGTTTTGAAAAGAGAGCGCGGGAGTGAGTCACACCTTCAAACAGCCCAATGGCAGCGCTACAGTCAAGGTCTCCAGGGCCGCTCTGGCCCTTAACTCACCTTGCTTTTTATAATACTCTTCCCAGGCTTTTGTGTAGTCCTGTTGTGGTGGAGCTCCAGGCTGCTGGGGCTGCTGGCCTAAAAACAGGGTCAAGGAACAACAGGATCAGGGTCTTGAACTGCTCTCATTGCAAGATTCAAGTCTGAAAAGGTGACTCATAGGTCAATGGCACAAATTACCATAGGTAAGACCTTGTCCCTCAGCCAAAACTGCTGGCTGCCAGTAGCTAACCACCTGCCCCCATGGAGGAGGGGCTGGTCTCTGCTCACTGAATTTCATACGCAAGCCTTCATCTATCACTGAAAAGGGTCCTAAATCAGAAGCCTTGGAAGAATGCTCAAACCAGAGCCTTGTGGCTCTCAAGAGATGTTTGCTCTTGCTTCCCTATGGAGCTTTAAGAGATTCAGAATAAATGCCAACAGGAAGCCATTACAAGATGACAAACATGCAATAAGATTTAGTCTAGTCTTTTTCAGAGCTTTGCAAACCTAGCCAAAAATGCTGTATGTTCATCATTCATATAGTGACATTAAGAACCAGTTGAGATTAACTTGCACAGGCTTGAGGCATCAACCTAACTGGCATTCAAACTCACTCATCTGCCCACACCTGGATGCGAGAACTAAAAACCCCACAGAACCAAGACCAAAGGGTAAGACAACGTTTCCAAATAACAAGTGTTCATAAAAGAGGTGTAGATGCAACAGAGCACAACATGGATCCTAAAGCACTTGGAGGCAGTACAGTGAAGAGGCCGCAGGCAGATGTGTGCGGACTCTGCAGGGCTCAGAACGCCCTCCAGAGGTTTTGAACCTGTGGAAAATGTGGGCCAAGTGTACATTATTTATAGGGAGAATCCATCACACTGCTTTTGCTCTTAAAGCTCTCTCCATCAAAACAAAGTATAGTCACCTAGTTTTTTATAATATTCCTCCCACGCTTTAGTGTAGTCTGACTGTCCAGTGGGAGGCGGCTGTGGGGGCTCTCCTTGCACCGGTGGCGCTGTGGGGGCCGGGGGTGCTCCTGGAACCGGGCCAGGAGGTTGCTGATAGTAATGCGAATAATACGCTGCCCAGGCTGCATTGGGGTCTGCCGCCGCCGCCGCTTTATCTGGAAAAGAAGCAGAGAGCTGACTGCATCTAGTTCCTTGCCACCATGAGCCCTGTATACAGATGCTTATGAAGCCAGTGTGGAAGCAGGAATTTGTTGTACTCACTTGGGTCATGAGGAGCAGGAGGCTGCCACTGTGGATAGGCATTCCCCCAACCTTGGGGTGGGTACTGTGGAGGTGGTGGTCCCCCAGGGCTGAAAACACAAAGAAAGAGAGAGAGAGAGAGAGAGAGAGAGAGAGAGAGAGAGAGAGAGAGAGAGAGAGAGAGAGAGAGAGAGAGAGATTACATTTGCCATCAGTCATGAAGGGACTGATGGCAAATGCATAGCTGTGGTCTTTCGAAAGTGGCCATCTGCATCCTGCCAAGCAGAAACTAATTGCCCGGGGGGTGGGGGGAGGAAGCAAAAAGCAACAGAAACAGAAACAAAGCAACTGCCCAGAGAAATTGGGGAGTGTTTGGCCAGCAGCAAGATATCTCAGACCCCAGGTCAACCTCCCTTGATCTGGTCAACAGGTGGTGAGAAGAGTGGTAGTTGTTTCAGCCCAACTCTGACTTCAAGAAGAAAAAGTATTGGGATGAACAAGAGGAGGTTTCTGCTTACTTCATGTTTTCATGCAACGGAACTTGCTTGTGGCTGTAAGCTTGTGGCTGTAAGCAGTAGTTTCCCAAAACAGAAACAAGTAAGTGTTCAATGGACTGTCACTTTTACTACCATGGCAGTATTCATGCAAGAGAGCAAAATTATTAATATGTCAGTTGATTCTTGTAATCAATGCCCAGCTTTCCCTTATTTTTGGACATTTCTAACCACCACCACCACCACCTGCGGCATCTTAGATGCAGACACAATTATCCTGGGATGGTCCTCATTTGAAATTCCATTCTCTCTCAGTCACATGTACACAGTGTGGCTTGCTTTTTCTTAATATATGGGACCAGCTGGAGACAATAGCTCCAAACTAACCCCCCTGCTCAGACTGACAGGTGCCCAATGGCTGAGTAGCCAAGGAGACCCATCAAGGTGAAGGGCTGGGATCAAGTGGCCTGGTGGCTCCCCCTCATCCAATCAGGTTTGTTATCATGAGATTACCCAACATCAAGCCCCAGGATACTTGTCTGCCACTGCAACCATATACTGGTTTGTGGAAGCCACACTCACTCCCAGTAAATATAAACAGTGAATTTAGATTCCCGGGACTGTATTAGGTAGCAGGGACTGTATTTCTGGCTAGATGTGTTTAGGGAATTAATTTTGCTTGGTCTTTCTACTCCAAGCCAGCCTGGTGCAGCAATGAGATGAGATTTTGCCATTTTCTCTCAGGTAACTATCTGGTTGGGCATTACTTAGTTACTTCATCCAATTTTGTGAAGCTCTCTCTTACAGTCACCCAATCAAGTCCCAGAATTATTTTTACTAGCCTGCTGGCTATACTTTTCCCCACGCCTTCTCCATTTTGTTTCACTTTGGGGAGGTGGTGATGAACTCCATTTTCTGCTCCATGTCCCTACAACCGCTGCTGTGACAAATTTCTGTATGCATTTTCAATGGGGAAATTGCCAATTGGGAAGGCAATGAGTGCCTCCCCAACTGCTGAGACCCTGACACCTTCCAGAGAAGAGCCATTTTTACATCGACAATGGTAATCTGCAGTACAATGCACAGCAGAATCCTTGCAACCTAGCTCAGCATGGGTTTTGCCCCAAAAGGGGAGGGAATGTACTGCAGATTGCCTTGGAGGCAAAACTTCTTGGGCTCCTTCAAGTCACTTCTTGGTGACTTCTTGGGCTCCTCTGATTTAGATGTAAATAGGCATCTCTCCGAGAACTGCAAGTACAGATATGAAATTGAATTGATTTGCAGCTCTAACCAAACTAAAAAATTTCTAGTAGTTTGTTATTCAGGAAGTGAAAAGCAAAGTAACCCAAAGAAGCAGCAGGCTTGAACAGCTTTAGTACTTACTGAGGGGGTGCACTGGGGGGCCCTTGATTGAAAGGCCCTGGATTGAAGGGACCCATTGGCGCTGGTCCAGGAGGTCCCCCTGGCCCAGGTCCTGGTCCAACTGGGCAGAGAGGTCCCTAGGGAAGAAATTAACAGTCACTACGCTAGACCTGCTAGAACTCAGTCACCAGGACTTGAGGTCAGCTTCCCAATCTGGAAGGCTTGCTACGTGGGGGGGGGGAAGCGAATAGCTACCTCGATCTTTTCCTCTATGAGCTGCTTGGCATGATCAATCTGCTGAGGTGAGCCCCGGATTATGAACAGTTTGAAGTTGGGGTCTCCATTGGGTGGTAGCTGCCGGGATATTTCTACAAAGGCTCCTGTCTGCTGATTTATGGCTTTTACATTTTCTCCACCTGAAAGGGAATGTGGAGGTAGAATCAGAGGCTTGATTTACACCAGCTCAGGACTGTTGAGGAGAAGTTGGAAAGCATAACAGACACTTACCTCTGCCAATAACCAGCCCACACTTGTGAGTGGGAATAGAGAAGGTCATCTCTCCTCCTGGAGGCCCCCAATTGCCTTGCCCTCTGCCTCTGCCTCTACCTCCAGGAGGCATTCCTGAACCTGGGGGACCTGGTGGGCCACTCTACAAGACAACAATAGAGAAGAACTAGAATTCAAATGTGAAAACATTCTGCGACACACACCCCCTCTAAAAAAAACCCCCTGCTTTTTTGTTGGTATCTTACAATCCCAGAATGCATCGTTCATGGCAAATTATGCATACCAGTGATTTTCCAACTACACCCTTGGGTGCTTCAGAACCTTACCAAGGTTTCTCTAATGAGAAGAATGTTAATAGCAGACAAACTTCCTTAGAGGGTGACCAATTAGCCCACCACTATTGATGGTCCCCTGGAAGCAATGTGCAGCTGCAGGGAAGTGTTCAGTGTGTTCTTTGGTACATTCTCAGTCCCAGTGGGCCAACTGTAACACCCAAAAGGTCTGGCTAGCATCACACATCACCTAAGTAGGCATTCTGAAATATGCTCCAGAACCACCTCCGAGACACCACCATCCTTAGTCAACAAGTAAATATGTGAAATATTTCTTTAAAAAGGCATAAAGTCACTGCAGCAGAGAAAAGGGAGATCGAAGTTTTACTTAAATTAAGTCACTACAAGGCAAGAATCCCTCACAGAGGTTCGGGTCAAATTTTACCCTTTGCCTGGTAATAATACCTGGTAGTAATAATAATAACTTGGTAATAATACCAAGTTAAAAGTAAGATACGTTACCTCTTTGTATTGGCCACTCATGACTGAGAAGATTCTAAAACTATGCTTAATTTATTCTCCGCAGTTCTTGTGTACACAAAATAGAATGCATTGTATGGCAGCACCTTCATCTTGTGGGCTAACAACCCCAAAGAACACTTCATACCCGGAGGCTCTGGAGAAGGTCATTGATAATCCTGGCAGCGTGTTCACATCTGTCTGGGGGACCCATAATATGGGCAATCTTCTCAGGACCCGTCCCATCATCTGAAATAAGGAAACAGGAAATTTCATCCAGGCCCATATTCATCTAAAATTCAAGATTAAGGCACCAAAGCTGAGCACTGAATGCACCAACTACTGAAAGTATACAAATATTGATCCACAAAATAGAGTAAGCGAGACAAACACACTCCCATTTAGCTTCTTAAATTTTCTACCAGTGATGCGCTGGAGACTGATTTCTACTGACGTTGCTCTAAAGCGTCATTGGTAGAAAATGGTTTAATGAGTTTTCCTATCAGCAGCATTGCACTATTCCAGTTCCATGAAAGGAGAACATATGCCCCTCATACAAATAAGCAACGGGGAATATGTTACACAAAAGTTACATAGTCCTTCAAGGGAATAATTTTAAATGCCATATAAAATGACAACAGATCATTGATCACATGGAAAGAGTGGGGCTTCTGACCTTGCTTGAACTGTATCCGAACTCCTGCGTCATTCTGAATTTTCTTAATCATTTCACCACTACGTCCAATAACCACACCAACAGAATGCCTGGGCACAGGGACCTGAACAAGTGGGGAAAGACATAAATAAACTATAAGACAGTTAAAAGCAGTGCAAAATACTAAGAGACTTGGGCCTGGACAATTGAATTGGCCACCTCCTGCCTTGGGCATTTGCTCCGGCATAGGAAAGGTGGGGTATAAATCTTTTAAATAAATAAAATTTCAGACATTAGTACATGGGGAATGACTTTTTTCATGGGGGGAGGATATTCCACCAGAAGCAACCTTCCCCCTTGCCCAGAAAGTTACAAAACCAGGCTTACATCTATTCCTCCGCCAATCCTGGAACCGTATTCATTTCGGTCACCAAAGCCTCCCTGGTCACGCTCTCTTAGGATGTCCATTACCATTTCACAGGCTTGCTGCAAAGAGATAAATTCAAAATGCTTTGCACACCATCCATAGAGTACTCTATGATATACTCTATCATAGAGTACCCGTGATATGCATTTCATCAGGAGATCCAAGTAAAAAGCCCTTTTGCTACACCATGTATTTTTAAAATGCTTGAGTTAAAGGCAGGCCTGGCAAATAATCATCAGCATAGTAAGGCTGTACAGTAAGAGAGCAACTTTAGGTAGATAAGAGTTGGAGGAGTGATAGAAAGAATGAAAGGAGGATAAGATGAAAGAAAAAAGAACTAGGGATAGTTTGATGGACATGGAAGGGCATGTTGTCATAGCTCAGTAGCAGAGCACTGCTGACGTGGAAGGTGCCGGGTTCATTCCCTGCATCCCAAGCTAAAAGGTCCTTGGATAGCAGGGAAATGACTCTAGCCTGAGATCTTAAGACAGCACCATGTCAGTTCAGGAGACAGTACTGCACTAGAGATCAACGGTTCAAAGTACTGCAGAAGGGCGACACTGGCTGGGTAAGTTTGGGAAATACTGGCCTAGAGAGTAGCAGTTTCAGAAAGTAAAACAGGAGGAAAGAAGGTGAGATGACACAAATGTGAGATGACACAAATGCATTTTCAGGAGCCTTTGGACGAAGGGACCATGTAACAAGTAGTGTTAGACTGGACAAGATGCTGGACAAGAGTGATAAAAATAGAAGAAATAGAGAAGCATAACAAATGCCAGCAACGTATAGACAGTACCGATAGCCACTGTTATTTGATAAGGTGTCCTAAATACAAGGAGGTCCTTTGATGAGCTGTTTCACTAAACTGATACACAGTGCAAAATGAAAAGCCAAGCCTGCCTCCCACACCTGCCCTGTGACATTTTTGTTTGTATGTCTAGTCCCAAAAATCAGAGGCTCTCAACAACCATTTTGACATTTCTTCAGCATTTTCAACTAGGAGCAGACATCTGGGCATATGGCAACAGCTCTTTTTCTAAGACACAGTTATAGTAGGAAGGCTAATTATCTGCTCAAAAAACAGAGTGCACCAGCAACTGAAAAAAGGCAGTCACAGTGGACCCTCCTTGGGTTCAGCACCCATGGATTTCACTCAATGTAAATGCCAAGCCCAAATCTGGAGGGCCTCATAAGCCTCCCAGATTCAACCAGAAGGGTCTTCTGATGACATCCCTCCAGAGGTAGGGTTGGTAGGTAGGGCATGCCCAACCCTCCGAGCCTTAGAAGACCTCTTGGACATGTCCAGAAGGCATTTCTGATTGCATCTGGGAATGGATCCCCTGTAGATACCAAAAGCCCACTGCACTGTAGCAAAATCACAATCATAATCTAGTCACAAAAAGGGCAGGTGAACATTTGTTTCCTTGTCCATCCAAGCTCCAAAATACTGAGAAAGTCAACCAATGAGTCTTACCTGTACTTTGTAAGGATCTCCAATTATTCGAAGGGGCTTATCTACATTTGTGTTTTGTGAACCGTCCTGAATTAAAATCATTTTCACTCCAGCTCGCTCCTATATTGAGAGAGAGAGAGAGAGAGAGAGAGAGAGAGAGAGAGAGAGAGAGAGAGAGAGAGAGAGAGAGAGAGAGAGAATGAGAAGTCAAGCAGGTTACAAAATTGCCCAGTTTCTGTCACACACAATTTAGAATCAATTTGCATTTTCAGGAGCCTTTGGACGAAGGGACCATGGACAAGACAAAAACAATCTTGCTCCCAATGGCAAGAGACACCAAATGGCAGAAGCGTCAAGCAACCAAGAAAGCTGGTAAATAAATGAAGACATACATGAGCTCTGATGGCCTACCCCTTACCTGCAGCTGCTTAATAGTCTCCCCTCCCTTGCCGATCACCAGGCCTGCTTTCCCAGCTGGGATCATGATTTCTTGGACTGTACCATTCTGTCCATTGGCGTTATCATGGAACTGACCGGGTGGCCCACCACGTCCTCGTGACACAATATCATCAAGCATCATTTTTGCCTTCCTGCAAAGAAGTAGAAACCCAAACAACATGCTGGTAACTGAAAAGATTTTCTGCTCTCACTACAATGGAACTAGCACTTGAAACTAAAGTTGCTGCAATGTTTTTCTGAACTCAGTGTAAATCAGTATGTTGATGCTATATATTAGTTCCACAATCTGACACACATCAGGTAACTGGATGAGTTGCAATCATTTTTTACTCTGGATATCTATGACTAATAGACGACCTAGAATTTTAAGGCTATACAAGTACACTCAATGTCTATTTTATGTCTATGACGATTTTATGTTCTTTGCACCAGTGATGCTTTACCTCTCTGCTACGGTCCACAACTATACCACCTTATTCAAATTTCATGCCCCCTGCGCCAACCCCCACCCCCGCTGCCCACACTCCTTTTCTTTAAACACCACTTTGACAAACGACAAATGACTCACTGCACAGATTCTGGTGATCCTGTCAAAGACACACTCCGCTCTGGCAATCCCCCACTGTCTGTCGGAGGAAATGAAGACCATCAGGAGAAAGGCTACTGAACTTCTCTCACAAAAAAAGCATCTCGCTAGAGCAATAGTTTCCAAATTGTGGGTCAATGGCCCCTAAGTTGGTCATGAACCAGTTTTTTTTTATGTATCACAAAACAGACAGGGCAGATCAGGCTCTGTGCATCAATGGTTAAACAAACTGCTACATGGGGGGAGGGAGCACTGCTGCCCAATCACCATTATGACCACAGAGGCTTGAGTGGCTGATAAAGTGAAACCGTTTTTTTAGGTGGGCCCAATGCTAAAATGTCTGGGAACCTCTCCTTCAAGCACAGACCATCTGAAAGAGGGATGGCACTGCTGAAGAGAAGTCCCTTAAACAAATATGTTACAAAAATTGGCTTGCATTTGTCTGTGGTGCATGCTGTTGATGAAGCTCATTCAGTCAGCCTAGTGGCTACAACAAGTGACACAAGAGCTGAAAAGTTCATCTTCAGCAGCAAACCAACCAGCTGAAACCTATTCACACGCAATTTATGCCTTCTGAGCTGAATCTGCCTGTCTCAACTTGGGAACATCTGTTTGTGAAAGAACCAACACAATAAGAAACTTACAACTCAGAACAGTGTGGGAGCTTGTTCAGAACAAGCCAGCTACATCTGCTAAAAGCAACATTTTTAAAAATCTTTGAACAATTTCCCTTTAGCAACACATCCTCACTCTTTTGTATCAGGTTTGGAATAATGAATATCTATAGCTTCAGCTAAATTCTCTCTACGTTCTGCTCTCTTTCCTCAACTTACCTGGTGAAATCTGTACTTTGCATCCAGAGTCCTGCTGTATTTTGTTGATTTGTTCCCCACCTCTTCCTATGACTGCAAAGCAAGGAGAGCAGCACTAAGAAACTAAAACTTGAAATAAAAGCAGAGAAGTTACTCTAAGGTAAGCTTAAAACAACTTTTTTCTTCCCATCCTCAGAAAAGATGGGAGGGAGCCTTCTGCTTTACTAGAGACTTGAAAGGGTACGTAGCAGGTTCCAGACAGGACCACAGCACAGAATACTCAGAACCCAATTCTGCAAAATGCTTTTTCTCCCCCCATCAAGACATTCTATATAGTCAGTTAAAAATGCATCATAAAAAAATAAACATAGGATATTTGTGTGCACGTATGGAGCGTACAGTAGCTGAGTGGAACAATTCCCAAGATTCCCTCAAGATTCAGGGTTTATATAGCACAGTAGGAAGAACAAGAGACAGAAATGCTCCTCCCAAGTGTGTAATTCCAAAAACAGGAAGAAAAGTATTTGTGGGTCTTTGCAGCAATAGAGCCAAGATAGTCTACTAGATCCAGAAAGGTCAAGGGGTACCTCAGAACGCTCGTTTCAGCCAACTTCTCTTCTAGCCGTCAGAGCTTGAATGTCAAGCCAGTTTAACACCGAGGCTTGTAAACAAAATGCCTTCTGGGAACCAATTCTCTCTCGCTTAGTATAAAACTCTGCTTCAGGCAGTGTTTCGCAGCCACCATTCCTTCTGGCAAAGGCCCACCCAGGACCTCCTACCTTAGCCAGGTTCACTCACAGAAAGTTGTTGAATACAAAGCCAAGTCCATAAGCCATCCAAAAAAACCTCTGAACTCCTGCAGCACTCCTAGCCTGAGCCTGTGAGGTGTCCAGAGTGAATCTGTGCTCAAATCCCAGAAGTCCTGCTAGGCACGGGAAGTGCTCACATGACACCAGCCTTAGCAACCAGCCCCTACCATGCCTTGCCTGAGCACTTCGCGGTGCAGAACACCCATCCCACACCTCCGGAGCCAAGTATGACAGCCCAGCTCTGAGCACTCGGGGGAAAAACTCAAATGCTCGCCATCTCTCGAGAAACACACAAAAGGGTCACAAACAAGCCTGCCTGAGCCTTCCCTGTGAGAAGCTCAGCCAACAGGCACTGAGACGTCAGGAAGGTACTGATTAGTACAGGTAAAGTGACAGTCTTGCAACTAAGACAACAGCAGGTTTCCTCCCCTCCCTGTCTAATACTCACTGAGTCCCACCATGCCATCAGGTACTCTGTACTCTTCAGTCACTGTAGACCTGCAAGGGAAACGGTCAGCAGCTTAAAGTAAGGAGTGGGAGGGTTACAGAAACGGACCTGGTATTCACCAGCGTCCATCAAGAAACGAAAACTGGAGAGCTTTCCTCCTCCTGGAAGGGCAGAAAGGAAGGTGGCTGAGTAATCAAGCACCGCTCTGAGGAAATCACCATGCGCCAGTGCAAAATGCACCAGCACAGCCTGGCAGAACATGTGGCCCACTATGTGGCCCAGAGGCCACTGGAGCAGCACTGCACACAAGGCTCTTCCGACACAGGTTTCAGAAACTAAAGCTATGAAACCAGAAGCGACACAAGAACATGAAGGACCTCGGTAATGGCTAACCAGCACAACCCTTCACTAACTAACAAGGCATACAAGTGACTGGAGTGCCTGGTCTTCTGAACGGCGTATGTCTCACAAATCTGGGTGCTGACCCATATCTAACAAATGCAGCTTTTTCGCTTTGAGGGCACTAAAATGCTGCCCCGCCTTGCAGGCAAACTGAACTCAGATAAAGAAAAAGATGAGACCATTCCAGCTCAAGCACATGTTGTGGGGGGAGGGGGAGAAACAAGCAGTTAATTTACCTGGGGGGAGGATGAATCGGTCCAAGCTGTGGGGGTGGTGGCATGGCTGGAAAGCAAAGCAAAGGAAGAGTCTGGTTATTAATTCACGTACCGTACTATCAGTGAAGCTATTAAGTCAGCCATGAGCTGAATCAGGAGCTGTTTTTAAAGACAGATCCTGGTCAATTCAATACAATTCCTGCACCCAATGAAGTTTACGTATTCTCCCCATTTTCAGTATCGGCATGAAAAGAGTTTGCATGTAGTTTATACATACCCAGCCCCTTAAACAAAAACAAAAAAAACCCTGTACTTACGTTCTGGTTGAGCAGCCAATTTCTTGCTCTCAGGTTGGTCTGTCAGAACAAGAACAAGAAATGCATCCCAATTCTTTTCAATAATCAGAAGGCAGCCTGAACTCTCTACCACTATTAAAAATAACCCCCACCCCCAAATACTTGTTGCCAAAGCAAAGCCTGCTTACACGTGCTATAGCTAGGATGTATCTACATTAGTACACTGTACTTGCCTACAGGCAACCGAAGCAAGCCCCTGAATTTCAGTGGGGTCAGAGTGGGAACCCCAAACAAACAAACAGAACTGCTGCAATTGTACCTGGGCAACTGGGCCTATTAAGTTATATTAATGTAGCTGCATGAACTTGGGCAAATCACTTTCATTATCACCTCAAAAAGTGTGTATGTTGTCTGTTCTCACAAACCCCAGAATTCAGAGCTGACTACGGTGCAAACAGTATCCCCCACGCCCCCAACCCAAGGCCCCTTATTTTACAAGCACTCCCTTTCACTGCATCACACAGTACCTCCATCCTCCAGCTGCCTCTTCTGACCACCAAATCCAAAATCGGGAGTGGTGTTGTTCACTGTCGTGGCCGAGTCCCCCCCAATTTTAGCCGCTATCTGGAAATAGAATAGACTCCAGTTACTGAAGAGCAAAACTTTCCTATAAGTCAATGAAAACAGAGAGAACTAAAACCAAGTTGTTTAACCAACACCTGAGTTGCTATCATTAGGAATATACGCACAGAAATAGAATGAATACCACTTATTTAAATCAGTGTTTCTCAAAACTTTTAGCACTGGGACCCACTTTTCAAACGGCAATCTATCGGGACCCGCCGGAAGCGATATTATGGCCGGAAGTGACATCATCAAGCAAGAAATGTTTTAGCACCCCCACATACAACAAAATCCAATCTAATTATATAAAGTTTGTAATAAGTTTAGAAATGTATTTAACATAAAGAAGAACCCACCTAAGCAATTGGTGCTGCAATCCTATCCACACTCACCCAGGTATAAGCCCCTTTGATTATCATTGTTAACGTATTTCCCTGAAAATAAGACTGGGTCTTATTTTTTGCTCCAAAAGATGCATTAGGGCTTATTTTCAGGGGATGTCTTTTTTTAATGTACGCTCATCTCCCCAGCCCCGCCCTCTGGAGCCTCCTTAAGGGCTTCCCAATTACCCGGGTCCCACCCCTTGGTCGCCGGAACCCAGATACAGGGCTCCTGCCCCACCTCACCAAGGTCTTTGTTGCTACCTGATTGGTGAGCCTTGCCTCGCGCTTGCGCGGGAAGCTGCACACCGCCAGACGGGGAGGTCGCGGGCCATTGCCGCGGCATCCGGTGTCTCCCGCGTTTCCAGGCAGTTGTCGAGAGAGGCAGCCCAGCCAGCTGGCGGGCCAAAGCAGCCGTCTTTGCAGCTTACTCACTCCGCCGAGGGGCCCGCCGACCACGGGCTCCTGCTCACTGGTGGAGCAGCCCCCGCAGAGCCTTTCCTATTTTTGGGGTAGGGCTTATATTACGAGCATCCTGAAAAATCAAGTGAGGGCTTATTTTCCAGTTAGGTCTTATTTTGGGGGAAATACGGTAAAAGCATATACATAGCAACTGTGTTAAAAGTATAGAACTGTAACATTTTCCCAAATGCAGTCACATACCATGTTGTGTATAAGGTCTAGTAAGAATAAATACACATTGAAATGAAGGGAAGCCACCTTAAATTGGCTTGCGACCCATCTAGTGGGTCCCAACCCACAGTTTGAAAAACACTGATTTAAGTCATCGCTTTTCACAAATTCTAAATAGGTTGCATAAAAGACAAAATATTAAGAAATCACATAAAAACAGTAATGAAAAGCTGACACTCGTTTACGAACAACTGAAAACCACTCACTGACTTCCTGCGTGAGAGGGGAAATACTGGTGAAATGAACTATGGACTTGATGAATAGGCAGTTGATTTAGACTTAAAACATTATGCTGGGGATTTAAACGAATGATGAGATTTTTTTAAAAAAACATAAGAAGTATTAAAGAAAAGAATAAGAGGCTGGCTAAGAGACAATTTTTAATTTGAGCAATTATTAATATTTTGCAGATGATGTCAGAAATTTATATTTATTACTCCACACTTGTTTATATACTTTAGTTTTTATTTTTGTTTTTATAGAGTTGTTAGTTTGTCTGTTTTAGTTGTTTTAATAAAAAAGGGTTAAAAGAAAAGCTGACACCCTTGCTTCCCTGATTCTCCCTCTCCAGGCCACATCTGTGCAGTGGCAGACCTGAGAGGGTGGCAAGGGGTGCAAATGCCCCAGGCGCTGGGGCTGAGGGAGGGTGGCAACGATGCCTCCACCCCACTGAGTCGGAGCGATCCAGTGCGGCTTTGAAGGGTCGCCCACTGGTTGCTCCAAGAAGCAGCTGTGAAGCTGCTTGTGGTAGTGGCTAGGCACACTCCGAAGGGCCAAAAGCCACTTCTCAGAGGGGCAGGCGGCCCTTTGGAGCCGCACGAGGGCACAGGTGGCACCTCCTGGGGGGTCGCAGCCCTGAAGGTATGCCCCAGGGCACTGACCCCCCCCCCCCAGATTACCCCTGAATCTGTGCAATCTGCATGCATTCGAGCGTGTTATGTAGCTATTTAGGTTTTTTGGCAGCCAAAATAAATTTGCAAGCTAAGTAAGGCTTTGCTTTGACATTCATCCTTATTTTACTTTCATCCATGCTGTAGTCCCTAATCAGATGAAAGTGCGTTATTGCTATATTCAAATTTTCCTTCGAGGATTAATTACTTCCACATTTACATACCAAGTTAATAAAGGCAGGGTCCCCCCCCCAGCAACTATTCACAGTATTGTGTCCCAACAGAAAATTTTTAAAACACACCAATGAAATAGAAGCAGCTTTCAGATGTGTAATCTCAGCATATATTCTAGGGGGCATCCAGACCTCCGAACTAAGTTCAGAGGAGCGATACTGTGGATGCCATAACTTCCGAAGAAAAATACTACATCTCAAAAGATGTAGGTGTTTTAGCCATCAAATTCTGTTCTACTCCTGCACATCAGAGATACAGTGCTATTTCTCAGCTGATAGAGCCAATAGCTGATCCCCATTCATTAATCACCAGACAATAGCTTTCAGTTCCATCGATGTCAACAACATGCCTGCATGCATGCACATAAGCATAAAAGACATATTAATCCTATGCCAGGAGTGGCCACTACTCAACTTCAGGTTATATGACAAAGGAAAGAGGGCAGACTACAACAGGAATGATCACCAGAAAGAAGGAATACTGTGTAGCATGGATTCCAATCACCACTGTGCTAAAAAGAAACTGTCATGGATTCAAGTAATAAAAGAGACCCAATCGAAAACTTTGAAGAAATGTCTTCATTAGGTAGAATGTGGAAATGTAAACAGTACACCAAAGGGCTGGTTGTCACAATGAAACTACACTAAATCAGTTTGTTACAGCAACAAATTAGCATGCACTTTTATTTAGGAAATACAAAAGTGGAAAAATTAGATTTAAAAACTATTTAGATCAGCATCAGTTTAAATGACTCCATACTAATTCAGTTACTTCCAGGTACACACAAGATTGCATTGTTAAAGTGTCAATGAAGCTCAAGCTGGATAGGTCTCAAAAACAAAATTTGAGGAGTTACCAATCGTTAAGGATTGGTAACTCTTCAAAAAAATTTTACATCTCAAGCAACTTATCTTTCAGGTAAGTCCTTATCTTTCAGATTCAGCCACATCCAAAAGTCCGCTTAACTCAACTTCTGTGAAGCAGACTTTTGGATGTCTGAATCTGAAAGATAAGGATCACACATTTAACTGTTTCGTAAGACAACTGAGGATCAATTTCTTTGTATCAAACAAGAGATGTACGGACACAACAAGATGTATTGATAGCTGTAAGACAGGGATAAGAACCTTTTCAGATTATTTATTAGTTTTCTGAATTGCTTGTTGGGGGAAAAAAAAAAGTACCACCAGAGATTTGGTGACTGGAACAAATCCTCCCCGATAGGTGATCAGATATTAGCAAATCACAGATGATGTATAATTGTGTGTTCAATTAAAGAGAACTCTGGTCACCACTGGGAAGGTATTAGAGGTAATTTCAATAAAACACGCTAAAAGCATATTTAACTATAAAATTAAAAAGACACTCTGGAGATACGTTTGGAAGAGCTGGTGAAGAGGCATGAAGTAGGAGTGCCAAAATTTACTCTAAATTGATCAGCAGCAAAGGAAAGATTAATAAGATAGTGACCGAGACTGAAAAAGCGATTGCATATGTAAGAAGAACTTTAAACAGGGAAATAAGGCAACAAGCCTGTAAACAAAAATAATGTGTCCAATAAAAGCAGGATTAGGTATCAAGATACAGAAGAGTAGGAGAGTATTTGTGGATATTTACTTACAGCTTTGTTTCAGAGGCATACAACTTACAAAGTGATGTGGCCAATAGACCTTTATTAGCCAATTTGGAAAGGTAAGATTAAGAGCCAGAGTATAGTCAGATTTCAACTATAACTTTATTTTTTTTAAACTGAGTGTTTTGGCAGAACCTTCATTTTTGGTAATGTTTGGAATAGAATCAGACCCTACCCTAAAATATTGGAAGAAAGAATTGGTTTAATTGGTCTTTCTTCCAATATTTTAGGGTCTGACTTGTAAAGATCTAATATTAATTCATGCCTACCTCCCAATATCTTGAAATGATTTCAAAATATTAGGTTCAACGCTGGCTAATAAAAAAGGCAAATACATACATGACAACCATATAACCACAGTTATAGATATACAAGAGATGGAGACAGAAATTTGAAACAAAGAACTACATGACCAGATTTTATTTCTTCCATATGGGGGAAGTATTTAATAGGGTGGAATGGGTTGGCTTTGTGAGTTTTGAAGGAATTGGAGATTATGAAAAATTTGTATGATTTACCAAAAAAATTTCAGGCAAGATGGGCTGTAAGTCAGTTGTCCAGCAAATTGGTACTATAGATGGGCACTTAGCATTGCTCCCAATTCTTTTTTTTTTATTTTTGCTTCACACACTGTTCTGACAATTCAAGCAAGTAGCTATGTTAATCTTGTAGCAATGACATGTTAAGATTTCACTGCATGTAGATAATCTGATGTTATTAGTTATATAGATCAACCTCTCTCTGCTAGAATTTATCAAAACTATCACTAGAGGCATTTGAAAACAGTATTATTTACCTTACTTAGAAACCCATGGTGTTCAGTAAGGCTATAATCCTATAATCAAGCCAATTTCATGTGGGTCACAAAGCACTTACGGCAGCCATATTGAAAATATGGGAAGATGGGATACTGGAAAGTGAAACAGCTGTGTGGTTGTTTTGCTTGTGTTAAAGTTGTAAATAGGCTTTTATTTCCCTTTCTGATTCACTCTGCTATTGGAAAATGGCTGAGAAATAACCTAACTTATTGCTGCGTTTTTAGGAAAGCAGCAGGCTCTGGCATCACAATGATGGCATGTCTGGCCAGGACATCACTTCCAGTGGGTCCCAGTCAGATGGTCATTGTAAGGAGTGGGTCCCATTGCTAAAGTTCATCTTAAATATTGCATCCACCTAACTGTATGCCCACCTCCCCGAAATTAACCGGGAGGCTAGATCAATTGCCTCTACCGCATCTCTTGTCCTTCAGTCCTTGAAAAGCCCATTTTGGACCCCCCCCTTCCTTTTTTAAGAGACGTGGTGGCATAGTGGGTTACACCGTTGCTGCTAGGCTTTTTGACCAGAAGGTTGGGAGTTCATGACTGCGCAACAAGTGAGCTCCCATTGCTTGTCCCAGCTGCTGGCCAACCTAGAAGTTCTAAAGCACCTAAAAATGCAAGTAGATAAATAGGTACCACATCGGTGGGAAGGTAACAGCGCTACAGCGTATAGTCATGCCAGCCACATGACCACAGAAGCTTGTCCTCGGACAAACGCCGGCTCTACGGGCTTAGAAATGGAGATGAGCACCGCCTCCTACAGTTGGTCACGACTAGACCATTCGATCGTGGGGAAACCTTGTAACCTTCTTTTTTTTAATTTATAAAAATATTTACTACAGCCGAACAAGGGAGATCCCAGCCATGTAGAAACCACTCACTCATTTGGAGGTATTGTATGTGTTATTTTTATGAATGCTTCATATGTTTTATTTTATACAATATTTTAGTTTGTTGTAAACCACCCTGTATGGGGATGTAAGGGCAGGATCTGTTTAGGTGTCCCTGTTTTGCATATTGATAGTCAACTCACTGACAACTGACCCAGATACAAAGAAAGTTTACCATGTTTAAGTTCTATATGCTCAAATGTCTCATTACTTTAGGATGACTATCCCATATGATGTGCCTGCACATTTATTCATCAGTGGTCTTACAGCCTTCAATTTTACCTGTTATATCCAGGCTATATGAGAATCTGTCCTGAATGAACTGCAAATTTTTCATACACAGCAATACCTCTGAGAAAGCTTCCTCCTTTAGCAATGTTTTATTACAGTGCTCTTCATCTTGGGTTTATTGACAGCCACTGTAGTCAAATGGAGCAGTGCATTCTGGGTAGGGCAGGGCCAATCAGCTCTCACTGCTTTCTACAGCCTTTTAGCACTATTTTATGTAGCACTTAAGCTTTGGAGAGATAAATAAATCCCCAATGTTGATACTGGTACTACCAAAAACACAACTGCCACCTAAAAATGCAGCTGGCAGTCAGAAATGCAGGGGTGTAGCAAAAACTGGGGCAGTAATGGAGGTTCAAACTTAGAATAAGAATGCTGCTAGCAGCACAAGTGAAAGGTTTGTTCATATTTGGTGATCTTATCCAGCAACTCAGATCTTTTGAAGCAAGCTTGTGAAAGGTACAATAAACTCTGCAAGTGTAGAAGTACCCAGTGGCATTATTACTAGGTTTCTTGGAAAACTGGGATAACATGTTACACATAACTAATGCAGTGGTTTTAGCCCCACAATCCACCTTCAGTACAGAGCCCAGCAACCAAGAAGCATAGGTGGGAATGTGACGTCACCATCAAAACTTCCAGGCTGCCGAGCTTCCGCATTTTTTAACATAAAAAGCCTGCCTCTGGATCATGTTTTTGTCAGCCCATAGCAGGCCAAAGACCACCAAGCTCTCTTGCTGATGAAACAGGCTGTGGAGGCGGGCTTTTCATGTTAAAAAGATGAAGACATTCGGCAACCCAGAAGCTTAGGTTCGCCGAGCCTGGGTGGCATCTATGTGACGCACCCAAAAAAGCAAACAGGCTGTGACCCACAGTTTGAGAACCACTGAACTAGTGTTGAGCCCAGCAAAAATAGTGGTGACAAAAGGAGAATCAACCTCCAATGGTATGCAAGCAGTGGCTATGCAAAACACAGTACTAAATACTGTATATTGAAATTACCTCAAACTGTATGTTATTTTAATGAGGTTTTGGGTCCAATATAATGAATCCAAATGGATAATCCGAGGAAATACGAATTAATTTTTTAAAAATGTTTTTCTTTGGTGAAAGTGTTTGAATTGTATGGAGAAGCTGCGGGTTTTTATTACAGAAAAATTGTAGATGTCAAGTTGCGCAAGTTAATACGAATTCTGCATTTCTATAATAAGGTTGAGAGAAGAGATAGGAAGACTGAGGAAGAACGGTGCGATAATAAATACAAGAAAAAATGCAAACAAGAGCTTTAATTGCTTAAAGAAAAGAATAAATTCTTATACATTGCAATGATGAGAACAAGAGAACGAACAATCTTATGCATATCTACTCAAAAGTCCCATTAAGTTCAATGGGTTTTAGTCCCAGAGAAGTATGCATAGGAGTGTAGCCCTAAGCAACTGAACTACATGGGAAGAATGGAATCAAAGGTAACATCAATGTTTCTTCCACCCCTCAACCTTGAGAACAGTTGACTTCAAGTGGAAAAGAGTGGAAAAGAAGGAAAATGAGCTCAAGTTTGAATGTCACATTCAGGAAAGAACAGCAGAGAAATCAGAAATCTATTGAGAACACAATGGGAATTACTTCCTAGCAGATAATGGGTAAGATTGCATTGTCAGTTAAGGAAGGAGTAAAGGTTATAAGCACAAAAATAGTACTGGAGAGCAAAAGAATAATTCAGAATGGACAAGAGAGAAGAATTAAGAATCTTGGGAATATCAACAGATAATGGCATGCTCTGAGTAAGCTCCTGATCAAGGAAATACTGAACAGGCTGCTATCTTGCAGAAACTGATTTTCAAAGAACAGAACCTGTACAGGGAGAAGAACAAATGAAACAAGCTTATACCGAGTCAGGCCACTGGTCCGAATAGGTCAGTAATATCTGCATTGACTGGCAGAAGTCTCTCTAGAGATGCTAAGGATTTAGCCTGGGAACTTCTGCATAGAACACACACATTCTCTACTGCTGAGTTTTGGCCTCTCCCTTCAGGGACTGGCATGAGCCTCAATCAGAAGGCTTCTCAGGGCAGAAGATTTACACACACTTGGTTGGTTTAGCTCTGTACAAACAAGTTCTGGAGTGCAGGCACTCCAGTTTCTCTCCCTCAGGCAAACTATGGCCAGTTCAGATATACCAGCAAACTATAGCTTCCCACTAAATCAGAAGTGAAGAAAATAAGCACAAGGCTTGTTCAAGTAGCATCACACTATTGCTCACCATGTCTAAACATAAATCCCATTAGTATTCAAAGGACAGTAAGACACAGTTAAACAAAGAATACAAGACCTGCATCAAATTCCTAAGAAAAGACTGTAGTACTGGAAATGAGTTGGCCACAAAAAGGATATCCAGAGGGCAGAGTCTGAAAGTCAAGTTAGGGTGCAATCCTAACCAACTTTCCAGCACTGAGATAAGGGCAATGCAGCTCTAAGGTAAGGGAACAAACATTCCCTTATCTCAGCGGTTCTCAACCTGGGGGTCGGGACCCCTTTGGGGGTCGAACAAGCATTTTGCAGGGGTCGCCGGCGCCTCCGTCCAAAACACACACGGGGGGAACGGGTCTGCGGGGGGTGGGGGACGAAGCTTGGCCCAAGACAAAGGAAGACACTAAAAGGGAGCTGCGGAATTTCTCACCTTGGAAGCCTCACGGGGCGCCATGGGACTACTCGGGAGGAGGCGCGCAATGGGATTACTCGGGAGGAGGCGCGCAGGGGCGTTGCCCGGGGAGGCCTCCCGCCCATGCGCGCTTTCCCGGGAGGGATGCTCATTGGGCGGTGTGGGGCTGACTCGTGAGTCAACGCACGTCCGAGGCCGCCATCCCGCGCGCACTCACGGGCCAGAGCGGGACTCCCTGGGAGCAGCGTGCAGGACGGGCGGCGGCTCTCCAGCCCTGAGAGAGTCTGCAGGGCGCTGCATGGGTGAGCCATCCCCCCATCACAACAACCCTGCAAGGTAAGCGAGGCTGAGAGAGGAGGACCGGGTCAAGGGCACCCAGAAAAGCTGCCTGGCTTGAGCAGGGATTTGCGTGCTGGATCCGGTCTGCGCGCCACGCTCTCATCCCTCTCGAGATGACTTTCTGGGCGGGGGGGGGGCACCTCATGTGGTGTTAAAGGCACAAGTTCTCGCCGGGCAGGTGCAGCCACACTGAGGGAGGTCTGGCTGGAGAAAGAGGGCCTTTCGCGCAGACGCGAGGCCGCGCGAGCTAATGGACGGCCTTTGGGGAGAGTCAGAGGGCTGCTCGTGTCTGCGCGCGCTAACGTGGATCTGAGTCCCAGGCTGCAATCCTATACTCACTTTCATGGGAGTAAGCTGCATTGAACACAATGAGACTTACTTCTGAGTAGACACGCATAGAATTGCGCTGTCAGTGAGTTCGATGCAACTTGCTCCCAATTATGGTTGGGGGTCCCAACAGGCTGTCATAGTAAAAAGTGGGTCCCGGTGGAAAAAAGGTTGAGAACCACTGCCTTATCTTGAGGCCTCCGTGACTACTACTCCACTGCAGGATGCAGCTCATGTCCCATTGGCACAGCTATGCCAATGCTGGAAAGGAAGTTGGTTAGGATTACACCCTTAGACTTCCAAGAAAACAAAATCAAGTAAGGAAAGGTTGCAGTGATTGTCACATTTTAGGAATACAACAAGAAATATCACCAAACCAGTTAATAAATGCATAGGCAAGAGAATAAAAGAATAAGTTGTGAAAATGAGACTTCAAGGAAGATAATTCTAGACAATAAGGCAGAGGAACTAATTAGAGAAAAATTAGCAGCAAATACAGAATCAAATATGGCTTGGCAGGCTTCTCATTTGCCAGATTTTATCTTTAGAGTGTCTGCAAGCTTTGGAGACAGAGTTCCATGGTTCTCTAAAAAGCTGTTGTTGCTGGACCTCATCAAGAATTTGGTTCTCAGACTCTGAATTTCACCAAGCTGTATTATCAATTAATTTGCCCTGATGATATCATGGTGTACCAAAAGGAAAGATGATCCTACATCTACTATCATGCTAAATCAGAAACTGGTGGGCAAGTTTTTTTTAATATATTCAGAGGCACCAGACTGGCATCTACAGATCAAAGGTTGTCACTTCAACAAAAACAAGTAGATCACGGTTAACGTCTACCAGTGCCCTCAGCCATGCACCATATTTACAGTATTATTATTCCTTACCTGTGTACTATTGCTTAAAACACTGGTTCCCAAACTGTGGGTCAGGACCCACCAGTGTATCAGAAGCCAATTTCAGGTGGGTTGCAAAGCATCTAGGGCAGCCATATTGAGAAGATGGGATGCTGGGGAGTGGTGTGTAGTTTTGCTTATACCAATGATGTAAATTTTTTTCTTTCTGATTCACTTTGTTATTGGACAGATTGTCATTCTAAAAATGGGTCCCGCTGCTAAAAGGTTTGAGAACCACTGGTTTAAAATAAGATCTTCCCTGCACAAAGCATCATGACTAGAATCAACGTAGAAATTAATAAATTGTATTTGGAATTCTCTTTTCATCCTAGATAGTTTCATTACGGTTCAAAACATTCTTTTAATTTTCTGTCATGTCTAACCTTAACTAATGTGATAGCCAAAATAAAGGCATGTACTGCTACTCTGATAGCATGTTTTTAAACAACGGAGAACCATCCAGGCATGAAAATCATACCTGGGTATTAACAGTAGGCAAGTCACAGGAAGTCTATAATTTAGCTCAATTCTGGACTACTTGTCAATATTTTCATTGTTTTCTTTGAAACCAGGACATACTGACACCCTTGTAGACAAAATGCCTAATAGATATATTGCCATCCCCTCCAACCTGCAATGGCTGATATTACAACTTTTATAATGTAATAAATTGATACAGAAGCTAATAAATATCAAAATGATAAAGTGTTTTGGATGGCTTTAACCTCATAGTAAGGAAGTTCATGGATGCTGAAAGGGGGAGAGGCAGTCCAGATTTTTGATTTGCAATGTTCCTTCCTCAAGGAACACATTTGAAAACAAACATTTCCTTTATTCCAGAACAGAATCTGAAAGGATCCTAGGCCACCTGCAAATCATTCCATAATAAGCCAAATACCATGGGGGTGCACTGCAGCTGAATATCACCCTGAATATCAACTGATTACCTTGCAAACACTAATAAGAATCCCAATCGCTTTCTGATGGTTACTTTGACATCTACAGCCAAAGTGGTAAAGTCATGCTCTCTCTCACTAACCCAGGGTTTCTCAAACTGTGGGCAACAACTCAATGTCCACTGGGTCAGGCTCTCCCAAGTGCCCGCCGTTGGGTTTGTTTGGCTCCAAACTGGAGCCTTCCAGACACAATTGGAGGCCACACCAAGCTTCTGCAGACTTCCAGAAGCAGCAAGAAAGTCACTTCCAGTTTATTTCCAGGTTTGTGAAAGTAACTTCTGGTTGCTTCCAGAGGCCTGCAGTGGCCTTCTGAAGCCCCAGTGCCAGAGAAGGAGGTGGGCTGCAATGCCCTCCACCACAGAACAGGGTTGTGGTGGTGGGGGGAGCAGTTTGAAAAACCTTGGGCTAACACTCTTGGAGTAGTGTTGTGAGAATGAGATACATCCTGAGCTTCTTGATGGAAGGTAGGGAGATGCAAACATTTCCCTTTGAAATTCCCATTTCAAAGCATAGCAGCTTTGCAGCAGCATAGCAGCAGCTCATAATTAGTTTCCCAGCATATATCAGCTATTTCGGGGGGGTGGGAGAGACAACAAAGAAACAAGTCTGCCTGCAATCAAAAATCTGAGTTTGTAACACTGGTTCTAAACCCAATGCAGAAAGCAATGGGTGCTCAACAATGCTCAGGCAAGAGTCACTCTGCACAAATTCAGAGCAATGCATCCCTATAGCTTAATCCAACAATAAGCCCTGGCTCCAATTAAATCTTGCTGGTCATTCATGCTCATGTCTTTTCTATGTAATGACTTTTCTCCCCTCATTGCTTTCATTTAGCCTTGCTTCCCTTAGTGCATCCTGCTTTCAACCAAGGATCACCTTTATTTCTATGGTAACCAAGGCTACTATTACTTAGCAGCATCCATATGCATGGCACTTTACAAAGTATAACAGAACAGGTTCCTGGCCAGAGGAACCTCTGCCAACACATCAACATGCTGCAGGTGGTGGAATTCTGAGGTGACTACTCTCAACAGCGAATGGGATATTTTTTAATATCCCCATAGGAAAAAAGGACAAAAAAAGCAAATGCGCAAACACGATTTCTACAATCCACATGGCAACCCCCAATTCCCATCTACTGAAAGTGAAGCATCAGGGAGAAAGATTCAGAATGGCACTCTCTTCAGTATGGTGGTCCACCACAGTACTTGCAAGAAGGTTCTTAATAGTTTTTCAAATAGTATTGTCTGTCTACAACACCTCATAAGATGTCTGTCAGGACATTTCTTCCAACTGCCCCTACAGAGGCACAACTCTCAATCAGCCCCTGACCAGTGGGGGTCAGATCATTCTCCCTGATGGTTTCAAGTGCTAATTTCTACTTTACAGGGAAAACTGTACAGACCTGCGATTCCGATCTCCTCAACCTGTACCAGTCCAGTCCAGAGTTCTACCACCTCCACCTACCTAGAACAACTGAGACTCCGGCATGGCTTCCACGTGGTCCGTTTTAAAAACTACCTTTCTATAAACAAGATGAGCATGGCAGGAAGAAGACTCTGCTAGATCGTTGATCTTCCCGCGCTAGTTTTCTTCTTGCGGGGAGCGAGTTCTACCCTTAAGTCTGAAGTGGTACAGTCTAGAATTCTATTCCCCGCCCCCCCCCGACTCTACCACCTCAGCCTTCCTGCGTGTGTGCCGGGCGATTCGCCAGTCTCACTTACCACCAGGCCTGCTAAGGGAGGAAGGGGGTGAAATGCAGCGCTTCCCTCTCTCACCTGCCGGGCGCGCTGAACCGCGTCGGCGAAGGCGTCCTTGCGGATCCCACCAGGAGGACCCGCCGCTCCGCCGGCCTGGCCGGCACCACCAGCACCTCCTCCACCGGCCTGATTGGACGGACCGGTGGCTCCAGCGCCGCCACCCGCGCCCGGCGGCCCAGCAGAAGGCGGCGGTGGACCGCCCGCGCTATAGTCGGACATGGCGGCGGTGGAGGAGGAAGAAATGGAGGAAGCAGCGGCAACGAGGGCTCAACGCGGGAACCAGGCCGAGCGATCTCACTCTCGCTCCCCACACACACACGCCCGCACGGCACGCTGGGAACGCGAGGAGACGGAACACCTCCCTCATTGTTCCCGCCTCCTTCCAAGCCAATCGCACATGGGGTGCAGATGACAGGCAGAGAAAGAAAGCCATTGGGTAAAAAGAGAAATAGGCGGCCTCCAGGCCTAGCCTATTAAAAGCCAAAAGAGGCGGGAGCCAGGTCTCAAAAAGAGTTTGAGTGCCAGGTTGCTTCCCAAATGATCGTGAAGGCTGTGGTTTTTACACGCTTTCTCCTCATTGGACAATGAGTATAGGGGCGGGTTGAGAAATGAACATGTAACCAATCAACCAGGAAATATAGCTTAACCTCAATTGTTTTATTGGAGCAACGGAGAATACGTAATTTCGCCATCCCAGTAGGTTGCGTCAACCAATCCAACCGCTGAATTATACCTATAGGTTTGGTCCAAAAAGGTTAGATAACAGGAGAGGACATGCCTTAAGAATTAATAGGAGCCAAATGAAGCCAGGGGGCGGGCTTAGCAGCCATGTTGGCTGACTCAAAACAATCCTTATTCCAAGCATTTCAGATTGCTTTGCTCGTAGTGTTTAGGACTGAATAGTTTACTCCTGAAATAAAAACTTACGAAAATAAAAACGTGTGATCGTGTAGAAACGTTATTGGTAACTTTATTATGATTTAATATGCAATTACAAGGTTAAATTCCTCATAATTATATTACTGAACATACCCGACGAAATGCTGTCTATTTTAACTCAGATTGCACTATTTTGACAGACTTTATTTAAATCTACACAAGCAGAAATAAAGTGTGAACGGGAAGGAAAGAAAAGAAAGGGGAGGGTGGGCAAAAATTAGATAAATATATAGGAAAATTACATTTAAATCTCTTCATAACACAAGTCGTTGTCAATATGAAAGTAATTCTTTTTTACTTCTAGACTATTAAGAGTATTTTTTTAAACTTCAACACTCACCCCCCACCCCTAAAACAAATTCTGTTAATGTTCAGAATTTCGAAAATATTACAGTAGAAAATGGAAGGCGGGAAAAAAGTGTAAACGGGAAGGGGGGGGGAAATATTTTTTTTTACCTTCTAGACCATTAACAGTGGGTGTCAGAAAATGGTGAATAAGACTGCTAGGAACAATAAGAAATTACACAGCTTCCAAAAAAATGCACTCACTGAACGGTAGTTTTATTGAACCGATGTAATGTGAATACATGAATCTTTCCGTGGAAATTAAATCCCATTTTTTGTACAGCGATTCGCACACCCGTATGCAGAACACGCAGGCATGATTAAAGAGGTTGATATTAACTTTTACACACGTGCAGGGAGATTTTTATTCGTGAATTCGTGGCAATCCTCCTCCTTGGCGGGAATGATCTGAGTCAGCCATATTAGTACATCCATGGCCTCAAGAAAATGACGTCATGCCGTCTCCTGTTATCCAACCTTCTTGGTTTGGTCCAAGGACCTCCTTGGTTTGGTCGAATCCCGCTCGACGCTTGAAGGATTTGAAGGGCAGGTCGAACGTAGGATTGGCAGGCAAGCCGACAACTCAGGATAGGCGTCTCAAAGAGGCGGGACTAAAAGCTCACAAATAAACAGACGTTTGGTGGAAACCGTTGACAGCGCAGCTCTCTTCTCATCTTAGAGGAAAAGAGCAGAGAAAGGCACCCAAAGGACTAAACTCTGCTTCTCAAACAGATGCAGCCGCAGACACTGAAGAACGCTTAATTATATATTTAAAAAAAACAAACCACAAAGCGGGCCTTCCTCTTTATCTACTCGAAGGTGTACGCCCATTGGTTAAAAGGGTAGAAAGAAGTGGGGATATATTATGAGTGGCATGTCGCCGGAACAATAAGTCGGACGAGCGTTTCCTCCGCCCCCCAAATCCTCGCCTCCGGGTTTGTGGCAACTGCGACGCGTGGATTGGCGGAAAGGGCAGAACCAATGGACCCGCTCCTAGGTCCTGCGCAGGGCCAAGCCCTCCCTTTAGAATGAATGAGAACGAATTGACTCCAGTAGGCGGGCTTAGCGGCCATGACAGTAAGTCCAAAACATTGCTCATTCCAAGCATTTCCAATGGGTTTTCGCATGATGTTTAGGGCTGAATCGTTTACTCCTGAAGTAAAAACTTACCAAAATAACAACGTGTGATCGTGGAGAAACATCAGTGGTAACCATATTATGAGTTAATATGCAATTCCAAGGTTTAATTCCGCGTTATTATATTACTGAACACATCGGACGAAATGCTGTCTATTTTAACTCAGATTGCACTGTTTTGACAGACTTATTTTTTGAAATCTACACAAGCAGGAATAAAACGGCCATGCCCCATTAAAAAAATGTCTGTTAATGTTCAGAATTTCGAAAATATTACCGGTCGTTTTATTGAGCCGATGTAATGTGAATACATGAATCTTTCCGCGGAAATTAAATCCCATTTTTCGTTCAGCGATTCGCACACCCGTATGCAGAACACGCAGGCATGCTTAAAGACGTTGAAATTAACTTTTACACGCGCGCCGTGCGAGCGAGCGAGCCCCTCCGGCGGCAATCTTCCTCCTTCGCGGCGCTGATCTGAGTCAGCCATTTTAGTAAGTCCTCGGCTTCAAGAATGTGACGTCATGGCCTATCCAGTTATTTAAGATGCTTGGTTCTGCGCGTGGGGCTGTGAGGGGAGGGGGGAAACGGGCCTGCCCACAATGCCTTGCGGTTTTCATTTTGTTTGCCCAGAAGGCGATTGGTGGCCTTCGGACCTGGGGTCGCTTCTCGACTTTCGTCGTCGTCTCACCCTGAAGCGTGTGCAGATCTTTAACGGGGGCGGTGGTGGTGGTTGCGTTTGTGTTTCCTTTTCGAAAATGGAGACAGCCAAGTTAGGCATTTCTTCACGCACACAAACATGACGCTCCGTGAGAATGAACTGATGGAGATGGAGCCCAGTCCCATCCGGCTCTCCTGCACCCATGTAGCCCTGCCAGTGGGGCATGTGCTGCATCCTGCAGCGACAGGGCAATGATGGTCCCCTTACCTCGGGGCTGCCTTGGGACTGCAGCTGTGCTGGGAAGTTGGATAGAATGCGGCCCTTAATATCTAAGGGAGGTCAGGTGCCGTCGCCCACGTATACGAATCCTGTAAATGCTTTTATATTCGAAGATGATATATTATATGGAAAGCTTTTGCTCCTGGATGCTACGGGAGAACCGCTGCTCACCCCTCAAAGGCTCACAGAAATGAAAACGGAGCCTATCAAAAGAACGCAGAACGCTTCCGATGAATAGGGTTCAATAGTGCTTTCATTATGGCATGAATAGCGGAATGCCACCGTTCTTCAGCAAAAAAACTTCGAAAGGCGGGTGGGGGCTGCTGCATGAAGTTGTTCAACTAGAATTGATCGGCAAGCTGGATTGTATTTGCTCTGGGGTCAGTCGGAAGCACGTTTCTCATACTGTATTTCCTCCCGAAAACGTCACATCCACACTCTCGTTTAGTGCGAGTTTATGAAGTGCCCCAGACATTTTGCCTGGGCTGCTGGACTACATTGATTAATGCAAGAGATCAGCTGACTCTACTCCCCCTGTGCAAGGTTGTACCAACCCGGACTAGGGATGGTGGTTTATGTAAATCACAGCTCAATCCTAAACAGCACTGGAGCAGGAAGGCCAGCAGGCCTATGCTGTGTCCAGTGTAGCTTGGGAGGTAAGGCCTGAGTAACGTCCCTGGAGCAAGAGCACATTTGTGCCCAAGATTTCACAGGAGCAAGGCTGAGGAAGCTGCGTGGCCTGAATTGGGGCCATGCCACCCAGGGACAAGGCCTTCGATGTAGCCTAACGGCCACATCCCACCCACACCCCCTTCCGGGGCCAGTACTCATAGCATTAACCCAAGCACTGTAGCACCAACTTTAGGGTGCCAGTCAGCATCCCCATGTCAGTGCTAATGACAACCCGCCAATGCAACCACGTTGCATCAGCGCTACACCATCTCTTGGATTACACGCTCAGTGCTTCACCTCACACAAACAGCATCTGCACTTGGACAAAGCAGGACTTTAGCTATCTTGAGCATCGGGGCATGGCTTTGTCACCTTTCAAACTCCCCATTTTGAATAACTTCAGGATCATTATTGCCGAGTCCTATGGTTAGAGATGTTTCCCACTGTGTTCAGTAAGACTTAGCCTGTAATCCTATTTTACAGGGGGGGGGGAACCTCTACCCATGATTTACGTTTATTGTACCTGTATTTTGCTCTCCCAGCATCTGCGGTCTCTTCCCATATTGAAATTATTTTGAACTTTCAAACTATTCTCTAAGTGTTGCATCTCCTCCCGCTTTTGTATCATTGCTCAAACATGCTTGAAGTCCTTTGCAGAGGATGTTGGAGTGCGATTTTCTGTGTTGTTAAATTGCTCCTGCACTATGCACTCCTTCTCAGCTGAATGCTAAGGCAAATTAATATAAATTATCCTGACTTGCATTTTTTGTTCAAATTGCAGTATGGGTTTTTGGCCACGTAATTTGAGACACAATGGTGATATAGATGCTGGTTGACTATTGTTAAGCCAATTGTTTAAAATAGTCAGAAATTAACAGGTCATTATTTCTTGAGTGAGTAGTCTAGCCTTTAGCTGAGGAATGTTAATTAAATGTGTTTTGAGAGCTGGAGAATGTGTCCTGCTTTTAAAAAGTAACCTTGATCCCTACTAGAGGGAGGCACATGGAAGCTAGATTTTGCAGTGTACTTATGAAAGAGATCTTCCGTGGGCAAGCTTCCATGGTCATGTGGCCAGCTTGACTATACACCGTAGCACACAGAAGGCTGTTACCTTCCCACCGAAGTGGTACCTATTTATCTACATGCATTTTTACGAGCTCGAACTGCTAGGTTAGTGGGAGCTGGGACAAGCAACGGGAGCTCAATCCGTCGCATGGCCTTGAACTCCCAACCTTCTGGTCAGAAAGCCCAGCAGCCCATACAACCACCCTAAGTAAATATTAATAAACACATACATTGCAGATCACGCCACTAAAAAGTTGGTACTCTACAGTGAATTCATTTGCAAGATAACAGGCCAAGACATATAAAGGAAAGGTTAGAAAATTTATTAGCTTCTGGCTTTTTTTCCCTTTGAAATAACACAAAGAGGAGCAGCAGCAGCAGCAGCAAATGTACAGAAGCAGCCACACTGGAGTCAGACTCAGGCAAGGTGTATAGAGTGCAGGATGAATGTACAAGCTGACTGGGTTTTCCCAGTATAACATCAAAGAATCTAGACTGCACGTTTTGTTCTTATGCGTAGAAATGACAGAGGTATCTGGCCTTATGTTGGGCAATTTTTGTTCAGAGATCATTTGACCTTCAAAGGTCTTCTCACTGTTCCAAGAGTCACCCACCCATCCACCAGGAAGCCTGAAACTTCAACTGTATAACATGCTCCATAGGAGGTTTGCAGACTCATAGACAGGAAGAGAGCTGAAGGCCATCTAATTCAACTTGCTCATCCTTTCTGCCTACTTACCTTTCATCTATCCCCTTCCCTCCATACCCGTGCAACACACTTTGGGAGCCTTGCTCACAAAGGTGGGGAGGGGGAAGAGGAGGTGATAGGAGAAAAGCCACCACTAAATTGTCTCCTACTTTAGTGAAACGTTTTCAAGGTTCAAATGCAACTTAGTAATCTTGCCTTTCATCTATACTCGAGCATGCTCCAAACAGACAGCAGGAGAGGCCAAGTTGCCCTAGGCCAGAATTACTAGCCAGGTTCAACAAACCATTTATTTTTGTATTAACCATGCAAATACCAATTCTGGCTCCCTTTCGTTTCTTCTTTCTACTCCTGCATTCCACTTGTGCTCAGAGGCGGATCGACAGGGAGCTCTAAGTGTTGCAAGAAGCCTTACCCTGTCATGTAAATCCCTCCTCTCCCTTGCTGCTGTAGCCAGTAAGCAACGCCAAGATGTTGCTTTTCCCTGTGAGGATTGGCTAAAACGGTGCAGGAGAGGAGTGATTTCCACTGCAAGGTAAGGCTTCTTGCAAAACTTAGAGCTTTGCCCTCCCTTAGATCTGCCTCTGCTTGTGCTACTAAAATTGAAGTATCATTAGCTTAAATAAGATTGTTTTTGATGGAAGCTTTTGAATTAACATTTTTCCAGCAAAACTAGCCCAGCACATTAGAGGCTAGGCCCCTCTCAACTAGCACTGCATCTTTCTCAACTCTTCACTTCTGTTCTATAGATTCCCCACCCATTTTTCCTCTTGGAGTCTTGTGCCATCCCCTCCCTGGCTACTCAACCAGCATTTAATAGCCATGGTAGATGGAGTAGAAATGCAGGCAGGCACATGCACAAGCATAGGCCCATTTTTCATGCCTTCTATGGGTTCTTTCCCACTCGAAAGCTCCGAAGAGAAGCAATATTCAACAGGCACTGCTTTTCCTGTCACCTAACTAGAGGAAGCTACATCCATGAAATGACTGTCTTCCTCAAAGCTCTTTCTGAAACCCTTTCTTGAGTGGAATAGGTTTGCCCTGCCCACTGGCTGAGTCCAGGAGAAGGATTTCCCTAGCGCTTCTTCATGCCAACTACTGCTAGGCTATACAGTCACCAGGATCTTGCACAATCTGACTTGCTGATCCATTCTGGTAGAATGCACAAAACCTTGCCCTATTTCTTTCTTGTAACCCCCCCTCCCCACACACACACATCAATATGCCTCTGATTTAGTAGAAGAGAAAGCTGGGGTCTAGATAGGCCCTTCGGGTGATGTTCCTAAAAGGCAATGATTCTCTGCATGGCACAAGAGGGGCTGACCTGTGCCTTGAAAAACTAAGCAATGATGTTGGATGCTAACTGTAATCTGCCCCTGGAAGTGGGAAAGCCTCTGGGCATTGATTCCTGCCCTTCTCTCCTCCAGGGAAGGGCAAGGGATGTCAGAATTGGAGGTGGCTGATCATCCCAGAATTTTGCAACACAGCCAATACCACCACTGACTAATGCAGGGACTGGTCCCAGCGACATCCGCGTAGCCCAGAAAGCACAATTTCATCCTTGGGATCTAAACTGACAGAGCAAAGGAGACATTGGGAAGTAACTGCAGTTGAGCTATTGTGCAATGGCAAGTTCACATTGTTCGGGAAGTCAGTTTTAATTCAGGAAAAAAAGTTGTGTCCCAGGGTCTAAATATATAAAAAACTATTGGCATAGGACAGTGGTCTCAAAAGCTGTGAGTTGTGGCTCCAGGGAGCCAAGGAAACCAGCCAGGGAGCCATGGAATCCTCACGAAAAACCTGCCACCTTGTACAATGTAGAGGATTGTAGCCCTAATGGGGAGCTGCGGCCAATGGCCCAGTAGGTCAAGGGAGCTGCCAGTCAAAAAAGTTTGGGAGCCACTGGCATAGGAGATAAAAGTTTATCAGTGTCTACAGATGTCCTGTGCATTAGTGCCCTCTAGAGGATCACATGCATTCTGCAATTCTGTGAAGACTTCCTGAGAATTTCAGTTTTCATTTAAAACAACAAAAAACCAAGTTTGTAGCCCTTAGGGTTGCAAAGATATATCTGAAAGCATGCAGGCAATGCCTGGGGAAGTCTCATAAGTCAATAGAATTAATAAGATTCGGGGGAGGGGTTTGGGGTGGTTTCATTTTTCTGCATGTTCCCATAACTAGCAGATGCAGAATAAATTACGTTGAGAGGAAATACTGTAGAATACATTATGCAAATGTGCTTCATTGTATCATACAGAGACAGCTTTTCTTGGGGCAGAATATGGGATCCTTTTAAATACAGCCCTGCTTACTCCATAGAATCATCGCTGCAAAAGGGGCTGTCCTTACCAGGCAAGTGAAGGCATATCCGCTTTCAGCAGAAACAGTCAAACTTTATCTCCTAGAACTGGATACATCACTAAATGATGCTCCAGGTAACTTTTTGTAGTGATTTTTTAAACTGAAGTAGAGGTTGTCAGATACCTGGCTACCATCCTGCCCCTCATATAAGCTGTAGCAGAACTATCCCCCAGGAGAAAGAAAAATAAGTGCCGCCCTCCATTGTGATGCAACCTATCAATAAATAGAGAGGATAGCAAGACAGAACAGGGGCAAGAAAACCAGGGCACTCTGCTACAAAAGCTTGTAATGACAGCAATTCTCATACTACAAAGCCAGCATGGCCAGCAATAGCTCACAGCAAGCAGAAATGTGCGTATAGAAATCCAGGGACCTCACATTCGATGAGAAAAAAGAGCACCTTTTGCCAGGCCACGTGCACAGAGGTGCTTATGACAACATCATCATCATCATCATCATCATTGTAGCCCTTGCCATTTCTTGCTGCATTCCCCACCATCCACCTCAGAGAAGGGAAGTGAGTGGGGACCCCAAGGGGAGTCAGTTCAACCACACTAGGCAGAGTGCAGACCAGTCTTATAAGTTAGAAAGAGTCAATGTGCAAAATATACAGACATTTACAGGGAGGTAAAGCAGGGCTGGGCTGAAATTCAGTCACCTGGGGCTCCATCATGCCTTCAAGCTGTGAAAGGAGGGAGAGCTGATCAAACACTTTCGCAATGAGACATCTGGGTAGGAGGGAAGGTAAGAACCTGTCTGCCGGCATCCTCTCATGCCATTGCCACTGGAGTGTAGGAAGGAGGCTTGAAGAATTCCTGCTGGCAACCACTGGCTTTTCTGATACTTGAATTCTCTCCAGTATGATTCAATAGCCCTGCATGGGTTGTCTTCAGTGCTGGAAATGGCCAGAGTTCCCCGCTATGATAACTTGATCACTTTCCACTGAGATCTGGTAACATGCCAATGGTGGTACATGTTGACTGGGGCATGACGCAGCCAAGAGAAATGTGCAAAATGGGATGACATGCTGTGGACACCACATTGGCGGTAAGGGGAAGACACATGCAGACAGTGGCACGTTGCCAGAGAGGAGCCTTAGCTCAGAAGTGAGCATGTGCAATGATGCCATTTCCCAAGGCTCCAGGCTGTGTGAGACCCAAGGAACTCAACATCAAGGAGGGCCACGCTTCTCATCCGCAAGCCTCTGTAGGAAGAACATGGTGGCTAGAAGTTGGATAATTCTCCTTGGTGCTCTTGCCTGAAGAGGACTCCATTGACGCGAGAAGGAAGACATGGGCCCATCCATTCTGACAATCTTCCATCCTCCACCTCATGGCCCCGGGGCAGAGGAGGCACATCCCCACCTACTACCACATTCAGAACCCTCTGAGAGAAGTGGTCCTTCTTGAGAGGTAGGACCCATGCACTTGGGTGAGACAGGCAGGCAGGCATCAGCTTCATCTGGATGTCACCCCCAAAGCCTGCTTCATGTTCTCATAGACAACGTAGCTGATGCTGACGGCAGGAATAACCTTCATGAAGTTGGGGGCGATGCCCCGGTAGAGGCCCAACACTCCTTCCCGTGACAGGATGTGCCTGAAGAGCCCCAGCATGGTGAGTTGTGGGGCACCTTCAATAGATGCTAGAGGGAGAGAACACACAGAGATAAAAGACAGGGCAGTCACAGTGGGGAGGTTCACAGAGTTGAGATTTATGAGGTTGGGGTTAATGGGATTGCCATCTCTCCCTGTGGCTCTGACCCCAAAAGTCAGAGGGCTGCATCTTAGGGGATACAGCTGGAAGGGTATTGGCAGATGACGTCACTTGGTGGGTCAAAGGGTTCAGTCTGGTGCCACAGAGTGGATGATCCTAATTGACAGCAAGGGAGCGAGTGAAGGAAAACCTCTCAAGTCATGGAGAAAACCACTTGGTCCCTCGAGAGTTTATTCCTCCACTTGAAATCCCTCCCAAAAGGAGGCTAAAATTCTTTCATTTCAGATTAAGCCCCAAGACCTGAGAGGGTTAACTGACTTGTGCAAACTAGCCCAGTGGCTGCAGTTTCCTCCGCCATCCATGCAGCAGCCATGTCTCTTAACCCCTCCAGTCTCTCCCTTTATTCTCCATCCATCTTCTCATCATCATCAAGGGAACTTTAACTTAATTTAATTGTGCCCTGCTCCCCACCGCACAGAACATGCTCCTTGGAGGGAAGGCTGGATGATGCCACATTCTCACCTTGTGCCTGCATCCGGGTCCGCACCAGGGCTAGGGGGTAACTGGCAATCTGACCACAGGTGCTGGAGATGGTGCCACAGGCCAAAAGCACCAGAACACCTGGGTCAGCCGTGTTCTTGCTGTACTTCTGCAGCCAGGTGTTCTTCAGTGTCTGTGAGAAAGGCAAAACAAGATGGGAACATGCAACCTGGAAATCCAGGCCACAGAAGTGGCAGCTTTCTAGCTAAGCCTTGGAAGCTGGTGGGATTTCTCTTTGCCACAGAGCAAAGCAAAGAGCTCATCCTCTTGGAGATCATGAAGGTAGAATCACTGGAGTCCGCATGACGTCATTTTCTTGAAGCATCCGGGTCAACAAATATGGCTGATGCAGATAATCGCCGCGAAGGAGGATTGCCGCGAATTCACGAATAAAAATCTCCCTGCACGCATGTACAAGTTAATCTCAACCTCTTTAATCATGCCTGCGTGTTCTGCATACGGGTGTGCGAATCGCTGAACAAAAAATGGGATTTAATTTCCACGGAAAGATTCATGTATTCACATTACATCGGTTCAATAAAACAACCGTTAATTGAAACAGTGAGTGCATTTTTTTTGGAAGCTGTGTAATTTCTTGTTGTTCCTAGCAGTCTTATTCACCATTTTCTGACACCCACTGTTGATGGTCTAGAAGGTAAGAAAAAAAATATTTCCCCCCTCTTTTTTCCCCCCTTCCCGTTTACACTTTTTTCCCCCGCCTTCCATTTTCTACGGTAATATTTTCGAACTTCTGGACATTAACAGAATTTATTTTGTTTTTTTTGGGGGGGGGGTGAGTGTAGAAGTTTTCAAAAATACTCTTCGTAGTCTAGAAGTAAAAAAAAATTACGCTCATATTGACAACTACTTGTGTCATGAAGAGATTTTAATGTAATTTTCCTACTGTAATACTTATGAAATTCTGAACATTAACAGACATTCTTTTTATGGGGCATGACCGTTTTATTTTTGCTTGTGTAGATTTCAAAAAATAAGCCTGTCAAAACAGTGCAATCTGAGTTTAAATAGACGGCAAGTAGCATTTCATCAGGTATGTTCAGTAATATAATTATGAGGAATTTAACCTTGTAAGTGCATATTAAATCATAATAAGGTTACCAATAATGTTTCTACATGATCACACGTTTTTATTTTCGTAAGTTTTTATTTCAGGAATAAAATATTCAGTCCTAAACAGCAAAGCAATCTGAAATGCTTGGAATAAGGATTGTTTTGAGTCAACTAACATGGCTGCTAAGCCCGCCCCCTGGCTTCACTTAGCTCCTATTAATTCTACAGGCATGCGGACTCCAGTGATTCTACCTCCATGTTGGAGATGGACAGGGACCAGGCTTAGGAAAGAGGCAACCAAGACTACCACCCCCACCCGTCTTCCAAAGACACCTGCAGAGTGTCTTAATGTTTATTCCAAGTAACGCCCAGCCACTAACCTCATAAACTGCCAGATCAATACCAGCATAAGGGATAATGCCCAACATATTTGGCAAGTAGCCTTTGTAAAAGGCACGAATCCCTTCCTTCCGCAGGACCTTCCGGGCACAGTCAGCCACCCCAGAGTACTGGCCTGTCTTGCGCAGCGTCAGCCGTGTCTTCAGAACCTGGTGCAAAATAAAAAAGGTTGATGAATTGGCAGCAGGGAGCAATGCTAGTGTCCACCAGAATTTGGAAATACAGAAACGGCTGAACTGAACCCTGTGATATTCTGATGGCCCTACTGCCCCGTGGAACCACCATGAGTACACTATGTGTGCTTATTGGACGCAGGTCACCAGCTAAAATAGGCTTCCAAATAGGAAGGAGACTTCTTTCTCACAGCGCCATCCTGCCCTCCCACTTGGGCTGATGC
Source organism: Lerista edwardsae (assembly GCA_029204185.1). Classification (NCBI taxonomy): domain Eukaryota; kingdom Metazoa; phylum Chordata; class Lepidosauria; order Squamata; family Scincidae; genus Lerista; species Lerista edwardsae. The sequence goes on along the minus strand of JAJKFI010000082.1, from coordinate 2,918,955 downwards.
AAAGAGATTTTATTGCACTGTAGAATCCTGGTGCAATTACTCTTAATGAGTCTGCTATCTCAGATGGGAGCCCAGACTTGGCAATACAATGGTTCTGGACTCAGATATACCTTAACCATTATTTTCAGTTCTTACTTTCTTATTTGTCTTACTTGAAACTGGCACCAGACCGGGGGTGTCAAACTCATTTCATACAGCGGGCCTAACAGCATTCATGCTGTTTGTTGAGGACTGGCAGTTACATCACTGAGCAGGAAGTGATGTCATTAAGAAGATGATGGCCGGAGATAAGCACTTGTTCTCACATAAGAAGTCAGTTGCAAATGACAAAAGAGAAAATATGCAAATCATGCTTATATTTTCAAGATATGGGAGAGCCCAATTATTATGCAGGCCACGTTACTTCTGCAGAGGCGTCACATTACAGCTCAGGTGCTCTGCAAAGTTACACCTCAAAACAAGCAAAGCTACTGAATGGCCGGCCTGTGTGACAATTGGGTTCTCCAAGAGCCTCAGCAGCATCTCCCTCTCTTACCACCTTGGTCTGCCCCTTCTCCCATCGTGTTCCTTGACTTCTAAGGCCTCCTTCTGCCTCTCCCTCCTAGATTCTCAACAAAAGCCGCACTGCTGAGAAGGTGGGCTGGGAGAACCCAATTCTCAACGGGGCTGGATAAAGAGTTTCCATGAGCTTTTGACACCCCTGCTCCAGCCCAGTGGTTCTTAAACTTTTCAGTCTCTGGAGCGCTTTACACTCTTAAAAAGGAGCCTCAGGAAGTCCCACGCGAGCATGCACGAAGGCTCAGGGAGCCTCAGAGCACTGGTGCATGTGCAGAGTGGTGCAGAGCAGAGCTGAATACCAGTGAGGAACAGGAGGTGAAGGAGGTCCATGCAGAAGGGGTGGATGAGCAAATTGGGGAGGGGGGGCAGATGGTGGCTACTTACGATGTGCTCATGGAGCTCCTGGGCTCCTAGGAGCACACTCCTAGAAACACTGTTCTAGATTATTACCTCCATGGGATAGATGATGGTCTGGGCTGTGGCACCAGCCAGAGAACCAGCAACAAATCTCTCTTGCACCCGCAGTGTTTCCTGCGGTCCCCGAATTGCCCGCTTGATCTGCAAGGAGAAATAAAACCTTCTGAGGGTCCCGGCATATTTGTGGACCCTTCATTCACCAGATTTACAGAAGTTAATATGGGTGAGCAAAAGATGCTGCACTTGATTTTTGCACCTGAGAAAGGATGCTTTATTGCAAGGAGATGCTGGTCAACACAGGGGCCTTGTCGTCAATGAAGGGAGCTCTTAGCCCACAGTTTTAAGTAAAGGTGGGGAACCCATAAGGTGCCGCTATGCCCATAAAGGAGGGCGGTGACTCAGCTGTGATGTCACTCCTGGATTCGCACTGCTGCCACCTACGTAAAAAAAGGGGGGTTAGGACTTACCCATGTTTGGCAGCAGCGAGAGCCGGTTTTGTGGCATCTTCATCTGCTGTCGCAGATGGATATGTCTGAGAAGCCCCTTTTTTACTGTTGTCCTGCCATCACTGCCACGTTGTCACTCCCCTTAAGGGGGAACGCAGTGTTTCCTGTTGCCCTGGGGGTTGTGACCCCCAGGTTGGGAGAGACGGCTTTATCCAACTGCATGCGATAACATCATTGTTTTACTCCGTAACTTGTCTGTTTGCAGGAAACATTATGGCAGGCATGTTGAGAGGACTGTGGGAGACTAGGGCATCTTTTCTGCAGTGTTGTCATGTGAAAGACAAACTAATCCAGCATCAGTATCGTGTATAGTTCCTTTCCCCTGCTCCCACCCCCCGCAATTAGCAACACAAGAATAAATAATGCCAAATGGTAAAAAACTGCAGAAAACTTGTAATAAAAATATGCCGAAAGTGAGTCTGATGTACTTCGGCATAGGAATACTGTGCTGGATGAAGGTCTACGTCCACATTCTTAGACTCTACCTGCTCATAGGCCATAAACTTGATGGCAGATTCCGGTGCAATCTTGAGCACGTTGATACCATTGCCTCGCCACAGTGAGCGGATGCCCCCCTCGCGTATCATTCCCCGCAGCCCGCCCAAGACATTCATGGCGTTGCTCTTGGAGGCATGGACCTATGGCAAGGAGAAGCCACAATATCAGAGAGACGCCCACCCTCCTACATGGCTGACCTCACTTCATGAGCTAGGAGGCTCATTGGGGAGGGGGCACCACCAGTGGAGCATCCAGCATTTTTGCAACACTGCGGGACCCCTTTCAGATTTCATGAGAGCCCCATTAACACAAAGGAGGCAGTGTAACCAAACATGCAAAAACTGGAAGGGCATTCATTCTTCATTCAAAGTAAAAGAACTCTCTGCACTTTTGTTGAGTGGATCAGTGCTGTAGGATAGCAAATCTCAGGCAAGAGCCAGTGAGAGAGAGGATGAATGTGTGCTGAAGGTGGGCTTCTTTTCTACATTACTTCCCCTCTTGTGCTAACCGGGGCAAAGGCAAGTTCTCATCATGTATCCTCTTCCCTGACCAACAGCAGTACTTGCAACCATCAGAGGTGGGATGGGGGAAGAGGGCTTCTTTTCCTCTTCAGCCTTTTCAGTTCGTCTATCTAGGTTGCAGACCTTGCCATTGGTTGGCTCATGCATCTGTATTAATCACATGTACCGCGGGGGGGGGGGGGGCGGGGGTTTGATGTTAACAATGAAAAGCACGCTTGGGTGAGGGGAGCTGAACCCTGCCCATGCTCTTCTGGTACTGAAGCCCTGCTTGGGGAAAAAAAAGGGCTGCTTGCAGTTCCAGAGTTCAGGGAAGTAAAGAACGGGAGGATTCAGCTCTCCCCACGCGCAGGCGTTTTTGATGTTAAAATTAGACTCACGCGCTTTGTACACAAATATAGAAAGCAAATGAACAAACAAACATGGGTGCCTCCCTTTTAAACGGTTTGGCTCTGTGCACTGCCTGGTTTTGCCAGAAAAGAGGCAGCTACATAGAAGAAAATAAGCTCCTCTTTTCATTTGGGGATGCTGCTGCGAGCCACCTCTGTTCTCCACTGAAGAACAGAGATAAAACCTATAATTTTTCCTCTCAGAGACTGGGTGTCTTTAATGCAACAAGCAGAAATTAAACAAGGGCTGGCTTCTCCATCTCTGCACGTTTATGATGGGGAATGGAGCATCTGCTGGTTTTTTGCACATCACATTAAAAGCATAAACTCGGGGGGAGGGGGAAGGTGGGAACTGCCAGAGCACTTTGGAGCACTAAAATACAGTAACACAGAGCCAATTTCCTAAAAGGGAATGAGAGAAAAAGGAACAGGCAGGACAGCTGCTATTGGAAGCCTTTTTTTCAATCCAACAATCTCTTCCCTCCTTGTATATACATGTAGGTACTACCACAAGTGATACCGATTTCTTCTAGTGACCTTATTTCCCCTTGAAAATCTGGCAAGGCAACGCCTTCACTGAACGTACACATCTCAGCCTTGGGCTGGTTTCCAGACCATTGGTCCTTGGCAACCTTCCAAGGTTAGGATCCCAGCCAAGGCTCCACAATTTGTTTGAGAACAAATTTCTAAGGGCCATGGAAGAGTTGTACACAATCCAAGTGTTGTGCTCCTGCGTTGTCTGCATCACCACAAGAGATCTAGGTGAATTTCTCATGGATCATGCAGTGGTGAAATGGTTCTTGGTTCTTGGCTTGGTTCTGTCCTAGGTATTAGAATTAACACAGCACAACCCCTGTTCAAAGGGCTTGCAGCCTATAGAGGAGGTTCCTTGCTGGTGGAGTTGTCATTACAACATGGGGGTTCTCTTGCCCTCTTCATTTGAACAGTCCTACAGTTGCAGCTTTTTTCAACCTGCTTCTTCCCCAGTCCCACTGCCCATCCCATCCTTCTGCTTGCCATAGTAAGACAAGAGCCCTGCTTGCTCCAGCAGATGGAAAGGAAGAGCAAGAAGGTAGACCAGGGACAATTCTGGCCACTGCTGGTGTCAGGTTGCTGGGCACCCCCAAGGCAAAACCCTGCACTCAGACAACAAGGCACCCACCCCTGGTGGCACACTGGGCACTGCCACCGGGACTGAGGGTTAAGGTGCCAAGCCTGGCCAGGCGACTCTTCAGTTCGGTGTGGTGCAGTCCACAATCCTGCCAGTCTCCAATTGTCACACTGCAGCCTCCTAGTTGTGGCTGCTGCTGCAACCCTTGCATTGCCCACTCCTTTATTTGTGCCCCCAAAAGAAGTGTCCACATTGTGGGCAGCAGGCAAGGTTCAAAACCATCTGGAAAGTGGATCAGTCTTTCATAAGCAATAGTTTTTGCAGGTCTGACCTGTGGCTGGAGATGTCTGAAAACAGTGTTTATTTTACTCAGAAGTAAGCCCACTGTGTTCAGTCTTAGACTTTACTCGTATCTTGTTCACTAGAAACAAATACCTCTGCTATGGCTCATTCCCACCTGCTTTCCTCCATCAGCCAGTCTCCCCCCCCCCCCCGGCATTTCCTTCAGTTTGTTCTTCTCAATTGCTCTTTCTCCACTCCCTCGTCCACAAGCCACCACATATTTTAAAATGCAAGTTGGGCCAGAACATGGGGGTTTGTGATTGTCCCTTGTAGTACAATGTCAAAGAGGAGCAGAAGACACCAGCTTGCAAGGAACATTTCATTGCCAGGCAAATTCCCAGCTTCTTTCAAAAGGGACTGTTCTACTGTACAGTGGCAAACTGTAGAGATAGCAACTCCTCTGCAAACAGGAGTTCAGTGTAGGACACTGTTCCTACCCCTACCAGAACACGCTGTCCAATTTGGTGGGATGCGAAAAAGAATAAACCCAATGAAAAGATTGCTGCTAAATTGTCATCTTCCCTTCTGCTCCAACAAGGATGGTCATGCTTGGAAACACCTTGATAATGCAGTGCTTCATGAACTCATCTGGTTTCTGCCCTTGGCATCACTCTGCTGTGTGGCACAGCCAGTGGTGTCATTCAAATGATTTAGGAACAGGAACTCACTTTTGATTGGCACTTGTCGGGAACCCGAAACCAGCCATGGAGCCCGTTAGGATCCGGAACTCTCGTTCTGGTCCGTTCCCCCTGAATGACATCACTGGGCACAGCCCTCTCTCTTTTCCCAGTCCTCACTGGTAGAGCACCAGGTACAAAAGTGGTTGCTGCATTACCAGGATGGCAATTTGTGGTAAAAGGTTGCCCTGTGTCATTGCCCCCGTTCAGGAAAGAGAATTGGCATCCTTAAGAGAGGGGAAAAATCACTCTGGGCAGAAGAGAGGTTACAGGATACCTTTGCAGGTGCCATTGTAGAATTCAGCCTGTCCATCCCACTCACCACCTCTCAGAAAAGACTTGGTAGATCAATACCTGCATGAAGACCTTCAGTCGGTCCAATGGGGCAGTTCCGGTCCTGGAGACAGCCCCAGCCATAGCCCCAGCAATGAGCTGCTTCCACCACATCCCCGTCTTCTTCTCCTTCTCGGAAAACTCATCTGGGACAGTGAGGCACTCGCCAATATCAAGGACCTGCCAAAGGAACATCAGGGAACATGAGACGCCATTAGGGAAAGCAGCCCAAATCCAAGCCTATGTAAAGAATTTTTTTAAATGGGAAATGGATCTCACACTTAAGATGTCAAACGCCTTGGCATCTCTGATTGTTTTCATTTCAGTATGCCTCAAATACCAGATACCTTTTGTATGTTTTCAAACACAATCATATATCAATAGTCAATTATCCAATATTGGAATCATGTGTTACCAAATACAAAATACCACTGCTTGTTAAAACTAGCATCAAATATTCTGTGAAACAATGAATATTGTATAAAACATCAAAATGCACACAAGGTAATTTTGAGGAGTAAAATTGGATCTCATTTTCCGAGAAGTAGCAACCCCACATCATGCCAAATCAGCAAGTCCAGATCTCAGGCAGCTTTCCTACACCAGATGATTACCTGCCACAGATCCTGTTCAAGGGCAGTTGGAGTTTAATACCTACGTGTTTCTATTTTCAAGGGCTTGCATAATTAATAAGAGAAGGGACAAAATCAGATCCCCCAAAAGGTCATTTTTGCAGAGATATTGTTGCTGTAGAACAAGGCATGGCCAATATTAATGCCACCCTGTTGATGTAGCATTATACTGCCTTGTATTACAACATTTTGGGAAATGCTGCCTGGTCCGTTTCTAGCTCAACTGGGGAGGCCACAGCTATAACAAGCCCACACTTAGACTATATTTGCATTGGGTCCCCTTTTCAATTCCCCCCGCCTTTCTGTTTGCTGGCAATAATTTTCAGGTGCTTCTTGCAGATACATGCTTTCCCCCCTCTCAGAATTGTGGATGCCATCTTTTAATGGCAATTTTTCTAAATTTTAAAAGAACGGCGAATCTCTGCAATTACAGCTGTCCACCCCCACACAAAAACCTCTGATGCAGGAGGCACAAAAGAGATGGCGGGGGCGGGAATCTTGAGAAACCTCCATGGGATTGTAAAGCAAATGTAAAGAAACCTCCATGGGGGAAAAAATAGAGCCTTTTTGCTCCCAAGGCATTATCAGAAGGAATTAATGACATGTCTATGGTGAAAGATTAAAAACAAAAATAAAAAGACAGGCCTGACTGGAGTGGGTTCAGAGGAGGGCAACAAAGGTAGTGAGGGGTCTGGAAACTAAGTCCTGTGAAGAACAGGTAAAGGAGCTTGGTATATCTATCTTGGAGAAGAGAAGACGAACGGGAGGCATGAAAGCTGTCTTCAGGTATCTGAATGGTGGCCACAGATAAAAACAGGAGGGTTTACCTTCTACAGTTCCCAAAGCCAGGAATGGAACCCATGAGAAAACACACTGTTTTCAGGGCAGGGATGAGACCTTTTCACCAAATAGATTTAGGCTAGACATGAGGAAGGATTTCCTAAGAGCAGATGGGCACTGGAATAGTCTACCCCCCAAAAATTGTGGGTTCTCACTCCTTGGAAGTTTTCAAGAAGAGGCTGAAAGGCTATCTGTAGCAGTTGCCTGCCTGCCTGCCTCACATGATCTCCAAGGTCCCTTCCAACTCCAATATTTTATGATTCTATGACTTTGGTCAAGAATGAAGGACACATTTAAGCAAACACAATGTAGAGGTCTGTGTGTCAGACTACAGAGACCTGAGTTCTCATCCAACTGAGGAGACCTGGGTTCTTCAACTCCCCACTTAGTGTCAGACGGAGTTAAAACTAGGAGAAGGGATAGCCCAAGGCATTTTGATGCCTGAGCACAAAACTCCAAGCGATACCCCCACCCCCAAACGCAGAGTTCTCTCTCTCAAACGCAGTGAAGCTCTCTGGTGTTCCCTTGGGCTGGTTGCTATCTTGCAGCCTAACCTACCTCACAAGCATGCTAAGAGGATAAACTGGAGGGGAGGGGGGGCACAACCATGTACAGCACCTTGAGCAGCTTGGAGAAAGGGTAGAATACAGATTGAACAAATACATACATTTGTCCAAGGTAATGGCAAGAAGATTTCATGGAAAGAAAGTAGTAAGCAACAGCACCCATCAGGCACAACCATCAGAGACAAAACTGCTGAGGAGATTTTAGGCAGCACCAGCTCCACACACTGTTTCTGGGGCAGGGCACAGACCCCTTCAAACTGAAACTGGCCACACACACACACACACACACACACACACACACACACACACACACAC
>JAJKFI010000082.1:2842670-2911243 GCA_029204185.1 Lerista edwardsae | reverse complement strand
CACACACACACACACACACACACACACACACACACACACACACACACACCTCTTTTCTACCACAAACCTCTCCTGCATTGACCTACAGATTTCACAAAGAGGGTGAGGAAGAACATGCAGCTGAGCAAAGGAAAGGGCCACACCAGAAGAAGCCTGGAGCAAAATCTAGCCTCTTGAGGCAGCCCATGGATTATGAAGAGAATCAGAAGCTTCAGGAGCAAGACAGGGCAGCCCTACCACGTCCTGCTCCCCCAGGATGGAGTCAATGCCTGTGGGGTGCCTGCAGTCAGCTTCCCACAGCTCAGTCAGGGTCAGCAGCTTGGCGTCTCCATGGATTCCAGAGAGGCTGTGAGCGGGAGGACCCTTCCTGACAGAAGAGAGCTCTCCCATGGCAGAGGCATGCAGAAAGATGAGGGCACTGCAGGAAGGGCACACAATAAACCCTCCTGCAATCTTTTAATGGGATTGATGAGCTAAGCAGGGGCTCCTGTGGGGGAGAGGCATGGGGCAAGACAGGGACCTGCCCAGTGCCTGACAGAGCATTATAAACTAGGAGAGGGGCTATCCCAAGGCATTTTGATGCCTGAGCACAACTGGATGGTAACCCCTTCCCATTAATTAGCATGAAGCACGGTCCATCAGAGTATTCCTGCACACACCTCAGTTACCTAAATGGAAGTTTCACGGTATTGTGCTCTTGCACAGCTGCCACTCATTTAACTGGGGCTTGAATCGAGAACCTAGAATCAAAATCCTAGCCATGGATCATCTCCCATAGGTTAGACAACCCATTTCTCTCTCACTTTGCTGCTCTTAATTATACCCCAATCATTATCCGAGACAGCCTTGCTGCATGGTGAACTGCATCTGTCCAGAAGTCCTGTCTCCTGGACTCTCTCTCGCTCTGTCCACTAGATACTGTTAGGAATAATAATTATTATTAATAAATAATAATAATAACAATTCAACTTTGCCACACTCAATGCATTGCACTGCTGGAAGAGCTGGATCCAAATTAACAGTGCATGGGCAGGGGAACACTGCAGTTCAGGTTAGGAATGTTGTTTGGTAGCGAACCCATCCATTGAAATTACCAAGCCCCATCTCACTAGGCTTTCCACCTGACACTATTGGCAGCCTAGAAAGCCTCTGCCTTCTCTCACCTCTTGGGGTGGGGGGAAATGCAGGACAGACACGTTTAAATATAAACGTTAATCTGATGAGCCAATCGGAACAAGGCAGATTAGTGTGTCTAGAACAGGACACAGAGAGACTTGGCCAACACTCAACCCAGAGATCTGAACTTTTTTGGTTCTTTTCTCTTCCACTTTCTACAAAATTCAGCAAGAATGGTGGCTTCCTAGCTGTTCCTTAGATGAGACTGGCTTCATAGTCCCCATTTCCGTGAATGACAAGACATTTTAGAGTTAGTTTTCTTTTTAAGAGGGAGAGCCAGAGATGTGTGTATTAGCCATTCTACAAGCTGAGCATGGAAGAGCAAGCAGCCCCCCTTCCCCAAACAGACAGCTTTTGAAGCAGCACTGATTCCCCAAAAGCAAACAGCATGACCTGGAGCTCCTGTCACTAGTCAGCTGCAAAAAAATCTCTGATTTCATCTTCTTCACTGCCTACATCCGAACAGCTTCTCTGCACCCCTTCCATCACACAATCAAACTCAAACAGAACATAGGTTTGTGCCTACCCTGAAGATAGACGAGAACTAGATTTTTGGCTCTGGGAACATTAACTGACCATTAGTGCCCAGGAAACAGACAGAAAGCTGACGAGACAGTAGGTTCCTCACTGGTTGCAACATTATAACCACCTCTGATATGGGCACCTTTTGCGATGTTACAGAGGATTTAAGGACCGTGCATCTCTAACCACTAGAATCTACTCTCCTGCCAGATCAATTATTAAAAACTCCAGGCTACATTTTCAATCCAGTCATTAACTCCACTGCCTGCCAGAAGCAAAGGAGCACTCTCAGTCTGGGTGGAGATCAGAATACAATTTACTGGTCCCAATTCCAGTTGCTTTTTTCTGGTATAGCCCTTTTCTCTTCCAGATAAATCTTGAAGTCTGGAAATCTCAACACTTCCGGGTAGGGTGGGAAACACTAATCTGAATCCACCGGGACTCTTCTGCATCAGCAATTTCGCAGGCACAAACCTGAGTAGCCCTATTGGGGTGGCTGAGGCACGACATGGGGTAAAGGGAAATAATTCCCCTTACTCTGGGTTGCGCTACACACAGCCCTGGCCCTGGCCCTCACAGGATTTGGGGCAGCCCAGCTGGCCTGTCTGTTCCAGCGCAGGTTAGGACTGGGCTGCCTGATATCTGAATGTCAAGTACGTTTTTTGCCTTAATTTCTCCTTCCTGGTCCAGAGAAGAGCAGGGCCAAGGGCTTCCCAGTACAAGGCCTTGCACTCAGCTCTTGGCCTGCTTCTTAAAGGCACACTCCGCAACAGTCAGTGCTACGTACTTTCCCCGTAACTCAATTTTTGCTCACTGAGAATTAGGAAACTGAGATAGGACAGAGAGTAACCCCAGGGCTGAGATGTCAGCTTACCATTGAGTGTTTCCAGTAGTGTACTATTTCCTCCATGTTCTCCAAGGGGTTGAGGATGAAATGGTCCCGCCACTCATGCCAGTCAATGGTCATCGTGCCATCTTTGTCTATGCTGGAAAGCACACAAGGACATTGGGGTGAGTTTGGATGGAGGTGCCACTTACAAGAACAGCATGGCCTGATATACTGCCCCCAGGGTGGGCAGATGCCTCATTACACATCAATGGGAGGCCAACTAAGCAAAGGCAGGTACTTGCACACATGGCCTTGTTTCTGAGCCTGGCTTCCACTACTTCTCATCCCTGCTGCCCTCCATCATGAATGAATTCACCATACGGTCAGCAGCACGCAGACAAAGCGCTGACGTTTTGCAGTCTCACCTGTGCAAAATCTTCTCAGCTTGCTGCAGGGAGATATAAACCCCCAGACTGTGGAAAGTTTGCTGGATCTCACCCACATCAATCTGACCTGCAGAGGCAAGCACAGAGACAAAGAGTCAGTCTGGAAAACCAGGATGCAGTGCAGGACCCTGGGGGTGGGGGTGGAGAAACCCAGGAGCAGAGGGGACTCTACAGGGTACCCTAACAGGAGGAATCAAGCTGTGTCCAGACCATCACAGGCTTAGGAACAAAAAAAAAAGGGGGCCAGTGGGCTTTCACAAATTTCTCAAATGGTGGCAATGGATGGGTGAAAGGGTGGCAGTTAGCTAAGGGGCACATGCTGAGGGGTGGAGAGGGAGACACCATACAGTCAGCCATATCAGCCTTCTGGACCCCCATACTGAGCCCCCTGCCAGCATCCCACCTGGAAAAGAGATAGAAAGGGCTGCAAAGGGAGTGCACAGGTGTGTGTCGTAACCTGAGGAACAAGAGGAAACCTTGGATAGCTCTGGAAAAGACCTCCTTGGCAGTGACAGTTCAGTGGCACTGATGACTAGATATGGCTGGGCAGTTATAAAGAGAATTCCTAGAGGCAGAAGGAAGCATCGAGCAGTAACCTCAGACAGAAGAGGGCACCAGGCACAGAAATAAGCATTCAGAGTGCCCTCACAAGTTTTGTGCAGATAGGTGTCTATCATGTCTGGAGCCACACATCTACTGATACATATTGGTGCAGTTGTTTCACCATGTATGCAAACACGGGCCACTTCACAAATGACACTTTTCCTCCTTGGAGGTGTTCTTTGGGTGACAAAAAAGGATACCTATTTCGTGCATTTTGCTAAAAGTGACACGTGACACTAAGTCAGGCTGGGAAGCTGTTCTTGGCAAACAAAAATAGGAGCCCAACTAGCTGTCAGCTTGGTGGCAGAAAGGATGCTTATGTGACAAATGGATTTCCTTCTCCCCTTTCCTTTTTTTCCCTTTCCATTCCTGGTTGTGTTATGTCCCCACAGTATAATATAGACTCTGATATCCAGTAACATTACCACAATTTCTTATGCCAACATCAATGAATGCCAGTGCACAAGATGAACTGGTTTCTCAGAACCCCTTTGCACAAAATGGACACTATTCACGCTGGCATACAGGCCATGTATTTCAAAGAACTCTGGTCAAGCATCAAACCCTTGTGTACATGATTTCTCCCCACCCCCATCACATACCCTGGGAAGAAGATAATCTCACGTTATGAGTTTATCGAATGCAACTTTGTAATCCTTTTTATACATCTCCTGTCTGTATTTACATTTTGCATTTGCCCTTCATGAATTTGATTTCAATCATCTCTGTAGTTTGTACGAAAACGCCTGCATTCCACTTGTTGTATTGTACCTACACTTTGCATGCAGCCCCATTTCAAGATACCAGACATCCTCCCTGACACCCCTGCCTGGTAACCACTGCAGGGATGGTGCCGCCCCTGCTTTGAAGCAGCCATGCTACATCTTTCCTGATTGGAAAGAATTCCCTTCCCATTTACCCCCTACTTCACATATTGAAACAGAACACCCCAAGCCCTCTCTATCATCCCATATCACCACTAATAAGCCTACCCCCAGTTCTGCATAGAGCAGAAAACCCAAATTTTTTTAGTCAGGAGTTTTGGCCAGCAAGTCTGGGTAGGGTGCCTTCACACAACACTACCATGTTGTGTCGGACAGGGTTTCCACAAGCTGCTCAAAAGACCTTTGAACCTATGCAAGGCAAACCTCTTTAGGAACCCAGGTAGCTATGCAGTATTACACTTTCTCACACATACCCATCTCCCCCAATCTCCCCACCCCCCATCTTTAGTTGCCAGAAGCTGGGGTGGAAGAGCAGGGACTCCTGGAATTCTTTCCCTGAATGCCCCTCTTTTCCTTGGATGCGCCAAATACTCTTGTCACTACATTGCACTATAGTGGTTTAGTGTAACATTTGGTTAGGGTGTTACAATAGTTCTCCATCAACTCTTTTTGGGTGAAATGGATATTTGTTTTGCATTCTCTCATAATAAAGCTACAATATTTTATTGGAGATTATTTCTCTTCTTTGAGGGAAGGGGAATTCTCTGTACTGTGCTGATTCTGTTATCTAGTCTTAAGATAATCAAAGTAAAACAAATGTTGTATTAAACTGGTTGCATTACACTGCTACAATACAGGAAAGGGCTTGCCCTCCCCCACACCTTAAGGAAAGAGACATACATATTAATAATTCCCCTTACCAGCTCTTTTGACAAACCATGGGTTTGTCAACCAAGAAGAGGTTGGCACAGCACTGTGTGACTGACAGGTTGCCCACTTGAAAAGAGACATAGTGGGTATCAGGTATCACTTCTGTGGTTTTTGCCACCTAGTGGCAGACAAGGATAACTGCTTGCCTTTTTGAAGACTCCAGTTGTGTCCAGTGTATCTCACCAGTATAACCCCAAAAGGGGGGGGGAAACGTTCTTAAAGGGAAAGGCAGCTCATATATGGAGTAAATAAATACTTTGGATAATTTAGAGACCTTTCTGGTCATTTCTTGCTGACAGAGCCAGACAATATGCTTCCAGTTGCAAAGGAATTCAAAACAATCACATTTGAAATAATGTTCTAGGCACATATTAATTTGCAACATGTACGTAGCACAAATCTCAAGAGTGCAATCAGATCTCATGATTAACAGATCTTGATTTCAAATTTAGCACAATTTCTAAGTGCCATGGCTTTCCCTTCATGGCTTTTATGAAGGTCTTAGAAGTTCAATGGCACAGTACTATATTGTAGTGGTTCCCAAATTGTGGGTCAGGTCCCACCAGTGGGTCATGAGCCAATTTCTGGTGGGTCACGAAGCACCTAGAGCAGCCATATTGAAAATATGGTAAGATGGGATGCTGGTACGTGGTTTTGCTTGTGCCAAGGTTGTAATTAGGCTTTCCCCCCCTTTCCCTCTGCTACTGGAAAATGATTGAGAAATAACCCAACTTATTGCTGCATTCTCAGGAAAGCAGCAGGCTCTGGTATCACAGTGACGTCACTTCCATTGGGTCCCGGACAGACTGTCATTCTAAAAAGTGGGTCCTGGCACTAAAAAGTTTGAGAACCACTGCTGTATTGTTTATGCTTCTAATGCAAATGATCTCCGCCTCATTCCTAGGTATCTCTATCTGAAAGGGTTTCATGTAGCAGGTCTGGGAAGGAGCTCTGCTTGCAGCATGGGACAGCCACAGAAAACTGCAGCAGATACCACTGAGCTAGATGGACTGCTGGCCCAATTAAAGCTAGAAGCATATATACACTCAAATACTGTATAGCTGTATAAAGAGTCTTAAGGTCGCCAAAACAGATTTTGCAGCGTTCTTGCGCAATGGGCCCCAGCCTGGGTAGCCTTGAGTGCAGTTGACAGCTATGCCAATGTAATTTGTAACTCAGGTCAAGGCCAATGGCGGAAGGACAGAAAATGTGCACAGAAGAGGGAAGGAATGTGGTTTAGCAACCTGCTCCCTGTTTCAGATTACCGGTGTTCTGTCTGTAAAAAGCCCAAAGCAACTATCAAGGTTTTGCAAATGGGCAAGGCAAAAAAACTGTGCAAGAAAGTCAGGCCCAGCCCTTCTATCCCATGAGGCTATCACCCCAGGCAGCCCCCTCATTAGAAGATGTCCAATTTTATCCACCTCCTCAGCTTCACTGTTCCGTCTCCTCCACTCCCTGAACTGGGGAGAGTGCTGGCTCCAACGGGCTCCCCCAGTGTTTCTCAACATCGGCTCCCCTCCCCCCTCTTCTAATCCAAGAAGAGGTTGGCACAGCACTGTGTGACTGACAGGTTGCCCACACATGACAGGCACCAGCTCAGGCACCAGCAGGTCTTGGGCCAGTCCTGAAGAAAGTTATCATCAAGGGTACATCAGTCCTTTGCCACATTAATTCATCCATTCTATAGTGTGCCACTCTTGTCTCACTAACATGAATTGTGACAAGGGCATTGTGGAGTGCAAGGTACTGTCCAAAAACAGAGACTGTGCACTCAGCATGAGACACAAGAAATTGAAACATGGACCTACTCCAAGGACTATACAAAGAGCATGGGCTCTGGTGTGTGGGGAGGAAGGGGAGATTTCACTTGCTCTGTCCTGGTCCAGATCAAAGAGACACTGGGAGATTATGCTTTGTGTAAAGAGAAATAAGCTTCTTTAGGCAGATACTGGCACTAGGCTGCAGAATAGCTGAAATGGAAAAAAAATCCAACTGCTTGTACAAGTGAGAAATTGCATGATAGGCTTCAGTTAAAAATGGTAAAATGTTCCTGAGATACTGAAATGAAAAGTCCATTAGAACATTGGTGACACAAAATGTACTCTGAACATTAATAAATGTTTATTAATAAATTAATAAACACAGGAAAGGACCCTATTCCCCACTCCTGTGCCAGCCTTACTTTTGCCTTCAACAAGTAAACACAGTCAGTCAAATTGAGAAGTGTTCCCCCTTTCAGGCTCCAAAGTGCATTTTCCTTCTTTCAGACTGGAGACAGATGCCAGCTCGTAGGGCTGTTTTGGAAGAAAGAGCACTGCTCGGATGCAGGCTGCCTTCACCTCTGGGAAACAGGTTTTTATATTGTTTCAAAAGCCGGCAAAACCTGTCCAACAAGGGGTGATGGAAGTCCAAGAAATGTGTGCAGTGATGCCTCTCCTATGAAACACAGATCTGAATTTATATCCTTTTGCCATGTAGTCCTATTTCATATTGAAAGCCCAACTTGGGTCCTAACTAAGTGCAACAGAAATGACATCAGCCCTGGCGTGGTTGCATGTTCATGCATAACAACATGGGCTGGGGGGGCTGGCTCCAGACTGACACTGTGGCAGACTGGCCCCCCACGTGCCATTTATCCAAGAAAAAAGTCAACTATTACTAATGACATGTGAAGCATCCCATGCAGGGTAGCTCTCAGGTCTTTATTTGAAGCGATCAAAACAGCTTGTTACTATGAAAACATTTTTGTTCTAAATGCAGTTGGACCTTGTTCAAAAGTAAATATAGCGGAATCTGTCGACGGACCGGAATTTGTTTGTAACGAAGTTCCTTCAACCCTCAGTTAGAGAGTTTGCTCTACCAATTTGGGCAATAAAGCTTGAAATTTCACTATGCTGCTTCCTGAACTCTGCAAGAGCGAGCCTGTTAAAAGGATGTTTGAGATGGCTTCTCCAAGGTTGCCTCACCTTTAGGCATCTGAACACAAACAGAGCACAAGCTATACTGCACTTCCACTAATAAATTCATTGCTTTGAAGAGTTCCACACCCACTGCTTTTTAATCAGACTAAAAACTTTGGCTTTTGCCAATTCCAAGGAACTACGTACAGGGCACACTGCATTTTAATCAGCCACCTAGAAAGCAGATATGCTATTTTATGTGACAGAAGTCTAAGAAATAGCTGCATTTTTGCTCTCCTCTTGAGATGAGATTCAAGTATATACAGTACAGACTCTGTATGTATACAGTACAGACTCTGATACCTTTGGTCAGTTTATGTACAGAACTTACAGTGGCATCTGAAGTCCCTGGTTTTGCACCAGAAGGATGCCCTGCGGCTGTGTGGGACAGCCTGGAGGACTTCAGACCATGCCTTCTTTGCAGGTACACAGGTAGTTTAGTTCTCTTTAAAAGTATTGTCTGTCTCCAGCCAGGGAAGAACCAGAATGCACAAATGGTGCAAATACATTCACAGATACTTTCCCCATATCTTACAGGGAGAAGGTGACAAGTGTGCCTGTGTGCCCAATAAGCCTTGACCTCTAATTCTGCTTTTAATTGGACTTGCAGCCTACCCCATATTCCAAGAGTATTCCAAAAATACATTATTATTTTTACCTTAATCTAGGCTCCCCAAAATCATCTTGTGCTGTTTGAATGAAAGCCTCTTATGCAGTGGTAGGATTCAGGGGGTTCGCCCAGGTTCTATAGAACCAGTTGTTAAATGGCCCGCCCACTCCCTTACCTCGGCTGGCTTCGGGGGTTTTTTTTTGGCTCCAGCTATGACGTCATAGAACCGGTTGTTAATTTATTTGAATCCCACCACTGCTCTTATGCCTTTTCCAGAGGACATAGAACCTCAGGCTTTGGAGAGCATCCTGGGTGTTTTGCAATGACTGAAGCTCCCCCACACTATCATCCAAGGCAGCTGTGCATGAAGCTCATTACTGTAAAGGCAGGAAGGATGGACGAAACGTCTGTATCTAGATCCGGTGGACCCTTCTACATTTTTGTCTCCGCCTATTGCAAGTTGAACAGGTAACAGCATATCCTAGAGTATTTTTAAAAAGGTAAAGGTTTCCCCACGACTGAATGGTCTAGTCGTGACCGACTGTAGGGGGCGGTACTCATCTCCGTTTCAAAGCCTGTAGAGCCGGCGTTTTTGTCCGAGGACAAGCTTCCGTGGTCATGTGGCCGGCATGACTCTAAGGAACGCTGTTCCCTTCCCACCGAAGTGGTCCCTATTTATCTACTTGCATTTTTTAGGTGCTTTCGAACTGCTAGGTTGGCAGGAGCTGGGACAAGCAACGGGAGCTCACTCCGTCACGCAGTCTCGAACTCCCAACCTTGCAGTCGAAAGCCCAGCAACAGCGGATTAACTCGCTGCGCCACCACGTCCCACTAGAGTATTTTTAGAACCAGCCTAATTTAAGAGAGCCTTCTTCTCTGGCCCTTTTCACCCCATGGCAACTCTTATACAGATGCTTAACTATTATTTTTTAAGCCAGCAACGGAGCCTTGGAATGGACGTAACTTGCCTGTTTTCACACGTCAGGGAGTTCCATAAGCTAGATGCTGTGCCTCCTTCTCCTTTGACCTCAGAATTCCTACAGCTATACAGCCGCTTGTTACAACTTCTCCCTCCCAGCACTCAAGTGGAAGAGCAACTATGGCAAAGAGAAAGGAGGAACAACCCTTGGTTTACTATCTTTTAAGAAGGGATAGACCATTTATCTCCGCATTCCGCCCACCCACTTCTCCTTTGGGAAATACTGCTTATGTATACTAAATGCAGACAGAGTCACCGCAGAGCTGCAAGGTCACAGGGGGACAGCCGGGGAAGGGAGAGTCAATCAGAGGTGGATCTACAGGGAGGGCAAAGCTCTAAGTGTTGCAATAAGCCTTACCCTGTCATGTAAATCCCTCCTCTCCCTTGCTGCTGTAGCCAGTAAGCAACACCAAGATTGGCTAAAACGGTGCAGGAGAGGAGTGATTTCCACTGCAAGGTAAGGCTCCTTGCAAAACTTAGAGCTCTGCCCTCCCTTAGATCTGCCTCTGGGTGGGATCAATGGGGCTTGTTATTTAGCTCTGTAATTGATAGTTTCCCTGACAGCTTTGACCACGGCCTTTTATCTGGACTTCAGCAAGCCTTTTAAAAGGCCACTCAAGTGTTTATTTTTTTTTTTTAAGGGAGGGAAGGTGGGATCCCCAAACTGTCCCTCTGTGAATCTGGCCTTCCCCAGGACTTCTGGCTGTGTAGGAGACACTGCTTGTGGGAAGCCAGGTCATCTGATTGCCTCAGAATTCTGGTTGCCTCAGAATTGCCTCAGGCAAACCCATTTTGCCTGCAGACCTGTTTGGGCTGGTCCAGTATGTGGAATGCGAAGAAATACCAAGAACAGGGGAAGCAGGGCCGGCATGGCCTAAAGAGGGAAGAGAGAGCGGAATAGTTTGGAACTGAGTGTACTTGTATGCTGGGAAGCAGAGGCCTGGGTGAGAGCAGTGTGGGACATTCCAAGCATGTGGCCGATTTTACCCTGAAACAGTTACTGCCTGAGCTTTCACCTTTGTTCCTAACACACCTTCTCAATCTGTACACTGAATCTATTAAAAAAAATAAGTCTTACGGCTGCAATCCTAGCCATGCTTACCTGGAAGTAAGCCCCATTGACTATAATGGGACTTGCATCCGAGCAGACACACACAGGCTAAAAGTCTCCAGCACTGGCCTCTGTAAAGGAGACTAAGCAAGGCTGTCAGCTGTTTAGACTCAACCGTCTCCTGTTCCTGTAATAGTGAAGCTTTCCTAACACTTTCTGTCAAAGCCAAGAAAAGCAACACCCACTTAAAGGTTCAGGAAGAGGGGGGTCCTCTTCTTAGCAGGAAGCATTTATGTAAACCAGTAGTTCTCAAACTTCTTTGACTGGTGGCGCCCTTGACCTATTGGGCCATTGGCTGTGGCTGCCCATTAGGGCTACAGCTCCCCATTAAGGCTACAATCCTATACATCAGTGGTTCCCAAACTGTGGGTCAGAACTTGGGTATCAAGCAGTGGTGGAATCTACCTGCGCTAACAACCGGAACCCATTCACATATTGCAGGGGCGCGCAGCAGCGACGACTACAGTGGGTGGAGCCAGCCCTTCACGGAACAACCAGAACGGCGTTCCAGAGTGTCCTGGCTACATGACATCACTGGTATCAAGCTAATTTTAGGTGGGACATGAAGCACCTAGAGCAGCCATAGTGAAAAATGTAGGAAGTTGGGATACTGGAAAGGGCTGTGTGGTTGTTTTGCTTGTGTCAGGGCTGTAAATAGGCCTTTTCCTTTCTGATTTGTTTTGCTATCGGAAAATGGCTGTGAAATAACCCAACTTATTTCTGCATTCTCAGGGAAGTAGCAGGCTCTGGCGTCACAATGATGGCACGTCCGGCCATGATATCACTTCTAGTGGGGCCCCTGACAAATTGTCATTTAAAAAAGTGGGTCCTGATGCTAAAAAGTTTGAGAACCACTGGTGTACGCCGTATAGGGCGGCAGGTTACTCCCCTCATCCGGGCTCCAAAAACCATCTGTATAGGATGGCAGGTTTTTTATGAGGATTCTGTGGCTCCCCTGGCTGGTTTCCGCAGCCCCCCCTCACCCCCTGGAGCCACAGTTCCAGGTTCACAGACTGCAAACCACTGGTGTAAGCTGATCAGAGTAAAAACAACTGCAAACTTGGAGAAGATGTGAAAGGAGTATTCACTACCTTCAGGTACTAAAAAGAAATACAACGTTCAGGAATCCTTGCTTAATGAAAACAAGCTTGCTAGGGAGTGGGGTGTTGTGCAGGGTGAGGCAAGCCTTGGTCCTCATCCTATAGTAGTAGAATTGGTGTCTCCTCCGAGCATATTATGGATATCATGTGGAAACTTTTTGAAGCAGCCTCTACTCCATGCAAAGTAGTAGGGGACCATCCAAGCCCCAAACCATTGGTTTGTTACAGGTACCAGAGGCCATTTCAAGTGACCCTGGCATGGTAGTAAAGAAGGAACCTGAGTCACAGGGCCCAAAATGCAAGGAACAGCCAACATGCAGCTATAAGAAAAGACCTTGGGATCAAACTGAAGATCCATCTAACCCAGCATCCCATTTCCATAGCAGCCTACCAGCTGCTTCTACAAAAAAGGAAGGATTCTCCCACTATTGCTCTCCTGCAATTGGTATTGACTGCTGTTGAACCTGGGGCGGGGGTAGTGCATAACCACCATGACTAGCCTAGCAGACACCGATAGACTTGTCCTCCTTGAATGTGTCCAATCCCCTTCCAAAGCCACCTAAACTAGTGTCCATAACCACATCTAATGGCGCACTGTGTGAAGTACCTCCTCCTTTTTGCCATCCTCAATCTCCTACCAATCAGTGCCACAGGATGGCCCCTGGTTCTAGGTTTGTGTGTGTGAGAGGAAAAAAAATAATCTTCAGCTAAAGAGCCCCAAGTTGTGGGGTGACAACTAGAACTGTACACAGTACTCTAAATGTGGCCACACCAAAGATTTGGATAGGGAGGTATTATTAGGAATCTTGCTCTGTTTCCTAACAATCCCTAGCATGGAATGTGCCTTCTTCACAAATGCCGCTCATTGGATCAGTGTAGCAAATCTCTCACAGAGACCATCTCATTACCAAAAGAGCATTTTGAAGGTCATCACATATCCCCATACAAATATTGGCCTCAGTAATGCAATCAAGGTCAATCTTCTTCAATCCTAAGGTCATGATCTCAATGGGGTTGCGAGCAATCAGTTGTGGAGTAATGGCAACTTACAGGAACAAAAAAAGGTTGAAGACCACTGGACTAGAGCACCACCAGGTAAAGGGGGAGGTATCCAATCCCAGGAGACTGTGTTCCAGCCCTGCTCAGGTTCTTGGCAATTGTGCTAAACTCATTTTCACTTGTGCCAGGCTTCATAGTAACATTCTCCCTCTCCCTCTCCTATATATATTTGGTTATGATAAATTGTGCTGGGAGATAGGAATGGGGTGGGTGGGTGGATAGGGTCCTAGCGCGGGGCAGGATCAGTGGTGGGTCCTCAGTCTCGTACTTTTATTTATTAGGATTGTGGCACCAAAAAAAGGTTGAAGACCACTAATCTAGTTGCACCTCCCATCCCCCTCAAAGCTGGATTGTACGCAAGGTTTGTGTGCCTATTGATGGGGATTCCACGTAAGTAAAGGGAGAGGCAGGTGCCAACTTCTAGGATTCACTCCCATTTTTCAGGACTTTGATTCTGAGACCACATAGGAACCAACCCCAAGATGACCTGCCAAGAAAGCCACTCCCTAGTTTTACTCTTAGGCTTCTAAATCTGTCCAACTCCCTTCAGGACTCCCCACTCCTAGAGTAACACATGCTTCAGTCATGCCTAACTAGCCTACAGAAAAGGCTTCTATGCAGCGTTTAGCATGGATGCATACAGGATATGAAAGGGAGCACAAAAATGCTAGGGAGGGGAACTAGCTGGAAGGACTGGCAGTCATCAGGTAGGAACTGGAAAGAGATGAGAGCAGAACCACTGAAGGCGGCCTGGAACAGAGGCTGCCAAGGAGCAAGGCTAGCTGTGCCTGGATTACATCTGGGAACTGTCTATAACGAGGGTTTAACCAAGCATCCCTTATTTAAGGAGGAACAGAACGAACATCTCCTAGCTCCCTAGAGCCAACAGGAGAACAGAAACTCTCTTGCTCTGATCCCCTGGACCTCCACCTTCACTGACAAGCAGAAAGCACAATTGAACCCTAAAAGAAGGGCATTAGAGTTACAGGTGTATTAAGGAGGGAGAAAGGAATGTGCCCTGGGCATTACTTGAACTGCATCCACCAGCTGCTTCCCGTGACACAATGGTTTTATTTCAAGGCACATGCTTGTGCAAACTGGATGATGAGGGTGATGAGCTTGGAGCGAGAAGGAAAAAGCAGTTTCTTATATAGGTCTGGTCCAAGTACTGGGGTGAAGGCATAGAGGGTGGTGGTGGTGGAGAGCAACTGAACTGGAGCTGCCCTGCTGGCGTTAAGAGGAGGAAGGGAAGCAAGGATGTCATCAACTGATCAAGGCTGGAGGTGTTGTTGGGGGGGGGGAGGGGAGAGAAGGGGTTGAGGATGCTGAGGGATGCTTTCTGGTGAGCGCACATGTATTGTTCATGGACACCAAGTATTAGGAGCCAGATGAGCTGGGAGGAGTCTGAAGAAGTACTGGCACCATTCCAGGCTCTGGCAAGAGTTGAGCAGCAAGGAAACAAAAAACTTCATACCGTCACAGTTGCGGTCCAGGCTGTGAAACATCAGCAGCAGTTTGCGTTCGCGTTCCTGGAGGTAGTGGGCAAATTCCTCAAAGTTGAGCTCCCCATCGTGGTCTGTGTCACCCTCACGAAGGATATCCTGCAGGCGGTGGAGGGAAGCAAAGCGGATTTCTGAGAAGGTGGCAGCAGAATGGCAGCCTCTGCACTGAAGCCCACAAGCACCACTAGCCCTAATTTAGAACATTTGCACAGGCCTTGAACGAGGAAGGTGGACCTCCAAGTGGAAAAATCACAAAGTCCAGAGCAGCAAGGCCTCTCTTCTGGCAGCAGGGCAGACATGTCATGTAGCGGGTACGCGGGGGTACGCAAGTACCCGTTCCTAGGATTAGGGCTGGCCCCGCCCATTTGCCCACCCACTCATCGACTCCATCAGCGCTCCGCTCCGCCCTCTGCAACGTTTGAATTGCCTGCACGTTCTCAGAGCCAGGCAGGCAGGCAGCGGAGCGAGGGAGACCGACAGTAGCAGCAGCGTGAGCAGGTAGGCTGCCTGGGGCTCCCTCCCGAGGAGGCATGGTGGTTCCTGGGGGGGGGAATTGGTAGCCCGCACGGCGGCCCCGGGGAAGGCCCGGGACTCTTGGGCCTTCTCCTGGGCCACCACGTGGCCTACCGAGGAGGTGCGGCAGTTCCTGGGGGCGGTTCCTGGGTTCCGGCTATGACCTCACTTCCGGTGGGCGGGCCCCGACACAAGTGCCAATCAAAAGTGAGTACCTGTTGCTAAATCATTTAGATGCCATTACTGCAGCAGGGTGACCTGAACAGAAGGAACTAGGGCACAGGCACCTGAGGAAAGATGTGGGGGAGGTTTGTATTGAGAGGGACAGGCAGTGTTATGTTGTAGAACTTTACATACCTGCCTGACAAAAGGACATGCAGATATATCAAAGGACCCTACTGAGAACTATTGTGTTTATGCAAAGGATGAGGGCAACACTTAGCATTTATATAGCACCTTCAGGGTGCTTCACATACAGTATCTTCTAGTAATCATGCTTACAAAAACCCTTTGAGGCAGATCAGTATTATTATCCCCACAGGCACACTGAACTGTAAAACCGGCTGTGCCAACAGACAGACGGGGAGTTTGCGGCAGAAGTAAGATTCAAACTTCTCAATTTGTAGGCCTTCCTTAGCCCCTACAACTACACCAGTTTTCAAATAATAGACCCAGGAAAGAAAGGCTGCACATCAAAATGCACAATTAAAAGAAGAAATTGGGCAAGAGCTCTTCTTCCTACCATACCGTATTATGTTAGGATACATACAGTATCCTATGTGCAGGCAGGATGGAGAAACACCTGTCAGAAGTGGCACAGCCCTCACACAGGCCCACTACCTCTGCAAGAATTAGCATTAGCTTCCACTCAGGAGTAGCCAGTTGAGGTGGACCAAGCAGCCTGGGGGCAGGGGGATAGAATCCGACACAGCCTCATGTTCTTCTGTTTGCTCTGCGGGGAATACGTTAACCTCGCCCATCTCTCACTTGTGTGGGAGACGGAGACCAATGCTCAAAAGAGGGGCAATGGTCCTAGGGATCGGGGACCTAGCCGGGAAGCCCCAGCATCACCAGTTGCTTATCTCTCTTTTATTATCTAGTCAGCATGTCTCCACTTGCTACTCATTTTTCCACTGCTGCATTATCTCCATCTCTGAAAAGCCAAAAGAAACCTGATCCCCAAAGCCATTTCTCCGAACAAGGTCAAACAACCGCAGGCCACACACCCTTCTACTTTGCCAGAAAGAGCATCAGAGCCAGATATCTGCTTGGCCTTACAGCAAAAACCTATCTTTATTTTATTTTTGTTCTGAATGCTAATGCCTTCATTGTGGTGAATGCATTGTTCTGAACGCTAATGCTAATGTTCTCTGGGTAAGGCCAAGAGCAAGTGCCCTACCCAGAGAACACAGCTGTGGATATAAAAATAGGAACAAGAGAGAGCAAACTCACATCCACCGGCCTTGCCACATTCTCCTACCTTCATATGGCAACCTGAAACATGGGTTGCCAGCCCTCCAGGTTTGGTCTGGAGCCTCCAGGAATCAGCATCAACCTCCAGGCAGTGATGTCATGTAGCCAGGACGCTCCGGAACACCATTCCGGTTGTTCCGTGTAGGGCTGGCTCCGCCCACTGCAGTCGTCGCTGCCGCGCGCCCCTGCAATACGCGAATGGGGCTGGCCGTGCCTGCGCCCTGCACACCCGCAGCCGGAGGTTTCAGCCAGGCAGGCAGGCAGCGGACCGCGGGGGAAGCGAGGACGCGCGGAGGAACTGCCAATCAACCGTGCGTCCTGGTAGCTACTTCCTGCGTTCCGGTTGTTAGCGCAGGTAGATTCCACCACTGCCTCCAGGTGGCCACTGAAGCAATCCTGGAGATTTCAACAGGCCCCCCCCCTCAACTACATGACATTGCATCATGCCAGGGAAAACATTTGCAGAAATAGCTTCAGTCAGCTGGCAACCCTATCTGAAGCTGTGAACAGCACCTATGCACATCATTCAGTTTCAGGTAACTGTTGGAAGTACACAAGGCCAGCAGGCGCAATCCTGCTCCTCTTCCCCCCTCCACATTTTTGCATCCCTTGATATATTGTCTGAATAAGAATATGATAGACGTTCAAAATGTTCTGAACTGCCTGAGCCAATGAAATTCAAATTCTACCTACTCAATGGGTTTGAGTGAAACAGAACGAATTACCAAACCGAAGTGGGCAAGGCAGGTTCCCAGCCCAGATGCAAGGAGAGGCAGATCCTTCAGGGCTCCAGGAAAAACTTAAAGCACTGGCTTCATGCAGTTAAAAGAGTTCAGAATGATACCAATTACTATGATCTATAAATAGTTACAGAGTTAGGGGACATTTGCTATGAACAGAGTTAAAGATTTCATGCATTTGTGTTTGAGAAACTGTCCCGCTGCCAGCTCTATCATCAAAGTCTGAGCAAGCATAAATGAAGCAAACGCACATTCTTCCTAAGATAATCCTGCTTCCTTTCCCCTTCCACAGTTATCTCCTGTGTGTCAATTCTAGACTGTGAACCCCTTGGGGCAGGGATCTGCCTCACTTGCGTTCTGTGTTAAGCACCATGCATACAGATGACACTACAAATGTCTGTTCATTGGCAACATGGCTTCTCTGGAATGCTAGAGCCCATCTTTCCCATCTCTTTGCCAGCTTCGTCTCAGATCCTATTTTCCAGCAACGGCTGTAATAAACTGGAATCTCAGACTTTCTGCTCCCTCCACACACCTTGCCCTTTTATTTTTCTCTGCTTGCCTCCATCTGCCATGAACTGCGTCATCTCCTCCTCTTCCTCCTCCTCATGCGCTGCCCAGCCAGCTTACCTCCTACCACAACTATGCAAATGACCAATCTCTAGGGGTTGGCATGGGCCTGGCTCCAGAGAGCAGCACAGTTAGGCACTTGAGGGCACCCAAGACCAGTAATGAGCCCACAGTTCCAATGGCATACCATTCACACTTTGCACAAAGAACCCAAGGCTGCATGAATGCCTTTTGGGCAGTGGTGTCATTCAAATGATTTAGGAACAGGAACTCACTTTTGATTGGCACTTGTCGGGAACCCGGAACCAGCCACGGAGCCCGTTAGGATCCGGAAGGCCCGTTTTGGTCCGTTCCCCCTGAATGACATCACTGCTTTTGGGGTTTTTTACTCTCCACGTCTTCCAGGTGACACCTTGCCCAAATGTCACCCATACACCCCAAATTGTAAAACCAACTACACGCAATGTTGCTCACACAACTTGCTGTGTGATGATTAAACACAGGCTAATGTGGATTGTTCTGTTGGAAGCTTGAATGGGTATGAGTCAATAGGAGGAGGACCTAGCCTTTGTGGTTGAGATCATATTCAGGTTGCTTCTGGACTTCTAATTACACAATTGTTCATAAAACAGTCCGCAAGCAGGCCTAATTTTGCTCCGGTAGCCTGGGGTCTAAGGAATCTAGTTAGGTTGGAAACTTCTGTTCTGACAGTGGATGCTTCCTTTCCTAAATCACCCTCCTACGTTACAGGAAACAGCACCCAGGAATCCACTCCTGGCTCTCTCTTCCCAAACAGCAGGTTGGTGTTCTCACACACTTCCAGAATGCTCACATGACCAGCCAGAGCAGGCATGGGAGCCAGACAGGCTGCAGGAATGTAAACACCGAAGTATGAAAATAGCCCGTCACTCCATGCTTTGAACAATCTCCTAGAAACACTCAGGACTAAAAAACTTCCAGGCTGGGGTTCCTAATTCATCCCTGTTTAGATGCACGATCTATTCTTCGTATCATCCATCATATAATACATAATTGTTCCAGGATCCAGTCCTGGCCTGCCATGGCAAACACACCTACTCCGAGGTTAATTTCAGAAATTATTTAAGTTAAATCAGGAGGCAGACAATGGAACATGTATCACACCCAGCCAACAGAAAAACTAACTGGAACAAGAATTATCTGCTCAGTGTTCAATCCTACCTGTAAGATGCTGCCTAGGGGTTAGAGGACTGAACCACCCCCAATTGAGCCCCAAAACTATCCCCTCTGAGATTTTTTTTAGTAGCCTCTTAATTAAGACAAGTATGTGCTAATCCCTGCTTACCTCCACAGTGTATCTGTGAGTAGCTCTTCTTGGGGGCTATGGTAAATTTCCTTGACTTCCCCTGATTTCTGGACCCTTCCAACCCTCCAGGGGTTTCTGTGATGCTCAGCCTCCTAAACCAGGCTGCTGAGACATCTGGTTGCACCATTCAGCACCATTACAGAAGAGCCACATGGGGCAGAAGACAGATCCATGGGTGGACTGCATGTCTTCTTGTCTAGGTTCAGCTTCAGCCACAATTCCTGCTGAGAGTGGCATGCACCAGTTGAGTGGGCACTCCAGCTTCACTGACAGGCAGAGCACCCAGGTTGTCATAACTCACTCAACTGAATAAACCCATGACATCATCAACTCTGGGTTTTATAAAAACACCATGCACAGGGATACCAACGGTGTGTTGAAAAGAGCTGCTGTTTTTCTGTTCATTGCCATGCCCATTAGCATGGAAACCAGATTCTTGACAGTATGGGTAAGAAAAAGTAGGGAAACATTCTCTGCAACAGAGATTGGCTTTATCTTGTATTTTAATCTCCATGCTACTCTTTGTTCAACAGTCTCCTTCAGCCAGTCTCTTGCCTGTTGGTTTCAATCTGGCTTTGATGCTTTGAAAAAACTTTCCTCCACCCCTTCTTCTCTTCTTGTTTTGGTCATTCAGCCTTGTACATAAACTCCACCAAGCTTTTTTCTGATTATCTGCTAGACTCAATTCATTAGGAGGTAGGTTGCCACAGTTACCAGACTGCCCAGTTTCCTTACTGTTGAATTTTAAAGGTTACCCTCTCAGACTCTGGGGGTTCCTTGGTTATCCTGGGAGAGGGGCTTTTCCAGGATGATCTCTTTCTGTCTGGGTTTCTTAGTCTTGGGTGGTGGCAGGGGAGTAGCACATAGCCATGGCTGTTCACCACTTGTGGCAGTGGCCCAGCTGCACTGAATAGCATGTCACTGTTTGCTACGGCTATACTTTGGTCTGCCAGAACTTCCAGCAATGCAAGTTCCCCATAAGAGGACATGGTGTGGATAATTTCTAAAACTAATTTTAGTATGCACAGTTTGCATGAAGACCGACTGCCATTTGTGTTGCATTTCGAAGTACCTCACTTGTACATGCTGGAAACAAATTAAGGGGAAAAAAAAGACCAACTGCATATCCACAGTGGTTTGAACAATATTTGGAAATCAAAAATAAAGTATCTATCTATGGGGCAGCCTTGCTTGGCAGCTTCCTGTTTAATGTTTGCTTTAACAACACTCTCCTGAGGACATTGCTCTTGCCTCACAAGGGCAGCCAGCATGCCAAGGGGAGGGAAGTAGCTTCTACACTCTCTCGGCTTGGAATAAAGAGCTCATGAGCTACGGCTGCAATCCCCACACACCGACTGGGGATCAAATTCCATTGCAGTGGCACTTCTGCAGAAACATGCACGGGATCAGTCCGTGAAGCTAGCAGGTTTAGTAAACTCACCAACTTGTTTGCAACTTGGCCCATGTTGTTCAAACAGCCATGGCCAATTGTTCAAACAGAACTTCTGTCTGGATTGTCACATCCCCCATACCTGGCAGGGCTCTTGTGCCTTTCACCGATGCACAGTCAATAGCAAGTAAAGCACTTCCCAGAACACAGGTGCAGGGAAAGCCTCACTGTATCTGCATGCTGGGGGAAAGGTCCTGTGAGCTGGTCAACCCAGGAGCCCAACTGAGGAGGTCACCTTGGACAGCAGGTTGGTGAAGAGCTCCCACTCCATCTGCCCACTTGGCTCCACTATTCTGTCTCTTCCCTCCCCCCCCCCCAAAAAAAATTCCTCTTCTGCTTCATCTCCTCTTCCTTTTCCAAACCAAGGAGTGAGAGGAACAGACATCGGTGTATTTCCAAACTAAGGGGAGGTAGCATTTGGTATGCTGCCTCTTCAGCCAGCTCTGTATACGTCATTCAACTGTTAGCACAAGCCCTGCAAGGACAAGGGAGGGAGGAGCTTACTAAGACAGCCCTTCTGGCCTGCCCAAAACACCTTTAGAGCTTCAGATCAATACTGCTAGAAGTCCAAGAATTTCATTTCAATGCACCTTTCCCCAAGAACCCCAACAGAGAGCAAGAGCTCTTTGTCAACCCACAGGGCCACTGCAGGGGCCCCAAGAAGAGCTGACCAGCCCTTTTCTCAGCCAAGGAACACCGGGACTGGAGGAATGCTTTCTGAATCCACCCACAGTTCATCTCAACCCACTTCCGATGGGAAGAGCTGGGAAGCAGGAGGAGTATATCGGAGGAAGATAATGCAGTGATGGGAGAGGCCAGGTGAGCAACTCCAGATTTGTCAGATGAAGCCACGAACTGGAAGACCACATTAAGACCTTGGCTTTGCTTAAGGGCTTGGAAAAGCAGGGGGATTAAGAGGACTGCCTGCTGATAGCCCCATTCCCCCTCTCATCCACATCTGGATTGGCCATTTAGGAACATGCAGGATCACAAGCTTCTTAGCCAACTTCTGTAGCAGTGACTTACAAAGGTAAGTTAGCCACAATGTAGCAGAGATATGAGCAAGTAGACAGCCTTTATTACTTGCAGTAGCCCTAAAGTAGCCTTTACTTTTCCTACAAAACAAAACCATCTTAAAATGCAAACGTGGTGTGCTGCAAATCTGGTTGGCTGGAAAGATATGCTGACCATATACTCTCTCCATGGGTCATTTTCCTGCCAAATCAACTTGGCCATCACCCTGCTGCTTTTGTCCCACCAAGGCAAAAAGATACAGCATTCCTGTATCTTTTCCCATGCAGCGGGGAAAGGGACAACTTTTTAAGCAAAAGGATTAATCATCTGCCTTTGTCAACGATTTCCAACAAGTTTGCAACTCCCACTCTCTATTTCAGGTTTCTTTTTTCAAATCAGGATCACTCATCTCCCCAAGGATGAATTTCGCTTCCCCCCCCCCCCCGGCAAAAAAAAAAAATGGTTAGAAATGCAGGAATTATCAAGCAACTATTATCACTTGCCAATTTTTGGTTATCAAGCCAGAATTAAAGAGACAACTTCAGAGGCTGAGGAAGCACTGAAGTCTTAGGAACCAAACAGGATTCCTCAAGGGAATGGATTTGGCCCAGGAGTTTCCAGTTGCCAATTTCTAGAGGCCACTGACAGTTCTAAGTGTACCTGTTGGAATATAGGACAATCAGCTGAGTCATTTGCATTCCCTTCAAATGCTTGCAAAAATTAAAACAAGGTTCACAAGGGTATCCAGTGATCTCTTTCCCCTAAGGGCAAGAACAACTTTTTATAAATAAATTACATGAAGGAAGTCTGCCAACAGGAGACGTGCAAATGAGGGAAGGTGTAAATGAAGTTCTTAAATTCACTGGTGTTTTAAAGACTACTTAGATACTTGAATACTTAAGGCTCCAATCCTATATACACTTTCTTGAGAGTTAAGCCCCACTGAACGCAATGAGACAATGAGTAGACAAGAATAGGCTTTGTGCTATAAATGACTGCACACATCATTTGATGGCAACACAAACTTCAGCCTGCAATCCTAGGCATACAGTAGTTCCCACTGAACACAGCAAGACTTAACTTCTGAATAAACATGGGTAGGATTTTGATATATTTTTGCATGCACAGCAGAAATAAAGGAAGACACCACACAGATGAGGTGATAGATGTTGCAGGGGTGGAAGGGCAGAGATGTCACTATATCTTCTTGCTGCTGCATTAATTTGGTGATTATGAAGAGGCCAAGGCAAGATGACAAAACCTCCCAAATTGGGTTGGAGTCTCCAGGTGTCTACTGATAGCAATCCTGGATAACTTAACAGGGTTTCCCTGTTTTTACAATGTGGTGGGTGGAAAAATGTCAAGGAATAGCTTCAGTCAGTTGGCAAGCTTAGGCCAAAAGCCTGCGAGGTTGTCTGTTCCTTTAAGGAAAAGCTGGTATTCTAGAGCTCAACAGGTCATTTCCGCTTCTGTCATCTGGGACCCCAGAGATAGTAAAAGGGCTGCCAGGACAGGTTAAAAATAACTCCAGGAGCCATGAGCAATTCTCTATTTATAATGCCCTGCATTTATTTGGGTATTGCATTACCTAAGAACAGCCCCTCTGGGCTTGCAGTCTTAGACACTTTCAATTTTCTGGTTACTTAGCAGTAGAGGAGTCGTCCCGTCCCCCCCACACACACGGCATTTCTTCAGCAGGTGCTAGAGGCAGGACTCCTCTTTCACAACAAGCCAGTCCGAGAGCACGCAGGCCTCTTATGAGCAGAGGGGTGAACTTAAAAGTTTGCACAGGAACAGGTCTGTGAAGAGAACGGCATTGACCGTAAGCCCAGAGAGAAGCACCAAGGTTCAAACCTGTTAAATGGTCATGCTCTCTGAAGTCCCAGATGTATGGGGTTGTATGGGATCATCAGGAGGGAAGAGACACATGCAGCACAATCCTTTGCATGTTCATTCAGAAGTACGACCCATTGAATGAAGGCAGTCGCCTCAGGCAACAGATTGAAGGGAAGCAGCCATCTCCACCTGCCCACCTCCTATTTCTCCCCTCCCTGGACTGAAAAAAGGAGAGCAAGATAGAGCAGAATAGAATAGAGTAGCTGCTAGACTGCAGCCTTTTTTTTTTTTGCTATGGCCCCTTAGGAGCTCTCCCATGCCCCCTTCCCCCGCAGTCAAACAAGGATGCAACATGAACAGCTAAACACATGGTGGCATGAACAGATAAGCAACCATGGAATGACCATAGAACACCAAGGCTCCCCAGGGGGCCATACAACTTCCATTGAGAACGGCTGGGCGAGAGCATCTCGGCTGCTCTAGCCCAACACTCTCCTCTTCTCCACTCTTCTGCTCCACCCTCTTTTCCTTTTCCAGTCCAGCATTTGCCATCCCACCTTAAGCTTCAACAGGTCTTTAGAAAGCCCTAGCGTTGGAAACAGGCTCTGAAGCACAAGCCCTGGCTCAGTTTAAGCCCTGCTTAGGAGTCGTTTCTTTTTCAGGGAGGAAGTAAGGTCCGATCAGGAGACACGTGGGCGTAGTTGCTTTCCTCTGGGGTTGCATGCAAGAGAAACTAATCTAGCTTTACCATCAAATAATGTCCCGTGTCATTTGGAGTTCAAATATCCAAGCTGGCTTTAAACACTAGTGGGTGTTCTCAGCCCCTCAGTACTTCTGACAGAAGGTCTCCTTTGTGCAAGTAATTTCTAAGATGTATAGAAAGCCCTTTCACATAGCTCAGGGGCCAAGGAGTATAATCTTGGCACATACAGAGTTCACACAATGCACATAAGCAGTATGGGGAAATACAATTGCAATCCCAACCAACATAAACACCAGCAATATACAGTACAGGAGTGGTTCTCAAACGTTTTAGCACCAGGTCCCACTTTTTAGAACGACCATCTGTCTGGGACCCACCGGAAGTGATGTCATGGCCGGGAGTGCCATCATTGTGATGCCAGAGCCTGCTGTTTTCCTGATAATGCAGCACTAAATTGGGTTATTTTTCAGTCATTTTCCAATAGAAACGTGAATCAGAAAGAAAAAAAAACCACCTATTTACAACCTTGACACAAGTGAAATAACCACACAGCCCTCCCCTTTCCAGCATCCCATATTTTCAATATGGTTGCTCTAGGTGCTTTGCGACCCACCTGAAATTGGATCGCAACCCACTGGTGGGTCCTGACCCACAGTTCAGGAACCACTGCTGTACAGTATATTGTTTCTAAAAGCATTTAATATAGCTAGCCAAGTTCACCATTCGTAGTTAGCATCTGCAATCAAAAAATAGGTGAATGCTTCTTTTGTTTTCTGGATCCACCCAATAACTACAAAGCACAAAAAAGATTTTTGACTCTTACATCAAGCTAAATAGTAAGCAAAATAGGGAGAAGCGGGGCATGTCAGACATGCCCCAATAGTCTGCAGCTAAGCATGCAAGTTATAGTATATCCAAACCACATAAGTTGTGACATATACAGCAAAGTCTGGTCTATAACATATGACTGTGCTTTGGAAAAGTAAAGAGACATATGCCCAATGTCCCTTTCTGGCAAGAAGGTTTCCCATTGCTCTGTCCTTGCTGCTTCCAGGACATGGCAAGAGCAGAGCTGAAGCGGCTGCTGAAAATGATATGAAATAGTAGATCTGCTAATTAGCAAAACTGGTTTGATGAAAAGGTCAACCTGATTCCACAAGCAACAACCCCAGAAGTGGTTACTTGAGGCAGCAATGCTCACAGGAGCATCCAAGCCCCAGTAAACAAAGAGGCACGCAGCATCAGTGTGCTGCATCACTGGCAATGTTGCAAAAGCTCTTGGCACACACATCTCAAGTTATACAGTGGCATGCGGTGGATAAACAATATTAACATTCCTTCTACTTTCTAACAGTTCAAGCCTCCTCACTACATTGTTGGAGAAACGGACCAGGGGCCATGAAGAAAAGTTGACAGCTATAACAAGAACAAGGCTTTGATAAAGCTCTTCTGTTCCATGGGGTCATCATTCACTATTTGGCCAAGGAAAGTGGTCTCTCTCAATTAAGATGGCAGAAGCTGGAGTAGCGGCCTTCCACTTCTAGCTACCTCTTCTTTCCCAATCCCAGAACGTATCAAGTTGCCTAAGCTAAACAGAGGAGTTGGAAAACTTGCCTAAGTTTTAGATTTTGACCTCTAGTTGCAACCTCAACATTTTAGGACTTGAGCACTTTACTACGGATGGCAGAATCCATTGAGACACCAGTCAGATCAAGGCAGTGGGTTCAGGCTGGCATCTAGAATTTTCCTTTTAGGCCACTAGTTTCCTTGACAACCAACTCCAGCTCATTTTAAACACTGAATTAAAAAATAAAGAACTATGAACTACCAAATATCACTTTGGCAGCCAACCAGTTCTTGCAGAATTGTGTTGCTCTCTGCCTATCTATTTAGTTTGAGATTACTTTGAATTTCCCCCTATCCTTACAGTATTTGCCATTCCACCCAATTTTTTATCAGCCTGCCATTTTATTTTACACCACTTCCCCATCAACATGCACAAAATTTTGTTCACACCTCTTTGGAACTGTTTCATCACTTCTCCACTGTATTGATGCTTTGCATGTGTGAATAACCACTACAGACCAAACACCACAGACAGCATGCCCATATCATCCACCGTTTTCTAATTTAGCCATTCAGGTGAGAATTTTTATGCTGTGTAATTAAACATTAAAAGAACAAACGGGACTTGGTGTATGGGTGAACTGGCCCTCTGCCAACCAAGGAAGATACTGCTAGAATCAGTGCTGGCCCAGATGCTCTCTAGAACAGAGGCTTCCAACCCCCAGCCCACAGCATCCCAGGATTACCCATCCAGGCACAACACAACTGTGGCAAAGGCTTTCCGTTCCTCCTTTCTTCATGTCCAATGAAGCTTCACCGCTTTGTAGCAGGCAGCTGCTTCCCTTGGGGAATCAGGGTGCAGAGCCTGTTGGGGTAACAGGCAGCAGAAGAAGCTGCCCAGTGTATTAAGATCAAACAAGAACTAAGGAGGATGTAGTGCAGAACAGGAAACCTTCGCCATCACTGTGCTGTGCTCAGGCGGGTAATCCTGGGACGCGGTGGGCCAGGGGTTGGAGACTGCTGCTCTACAGTATCACTGATACTTTACCTCAATGCACGGTTAACCCTGTTATTCACCATTTACTTCTCTGCCATTCCCTTGGTGTTCCTTTTAACTATTAAGACATTCTTCATAACAGAGCTAGATAAGCATTCATTTCCACTGCACATACTTGAAGATCCAACCACGCACTGTACCTGGCAGTGTTCAACTGCACTTTCAAGGAAGCTAAGGAGCCCGCAAACAACATGGTAATGGCTCCAGAAAGGAGTAGCCACAAGATGTAGAGAGGGAATGTAGCAAAGCCCAAGGTAAGATTCCTTTCACCAGAATATATGCTTTATTTACACCAAGCTGGGTGAAGAAAGAGCAAGGATACCCCCAGAAAGCCTCCAGAATGAGCATGACTGCTGCTCCTATGACTTCAGGACCACCACCAACCTGAATCTGTGAGTTGATGTTATGAACTCACACTTGACTGCCATAAGGATGAATACAGGTTTGCATCACTGTTTACACCCCAATCAGTCCATATTCCCTCCATGTGATTTTTTTCTAAGAAGCATGCCTAGAGGCAAGATCAGCTGACCTGGAAAATCCAGCTTTTAATCCCCAGGATCCAGAGCCCGCTGTGGTTGCAGCATGCATGGATTTTGCACATGTTCAAAGACATTCTTGTAATTTTGCTTGTTCCAGTTGCATGCTAGCATTCGAAAGAATTCCCAGAGCTCAAACTCAACCCTGCCTGCATGGATACCTAAGACACCCACCACCTACATGCAGAGGAAAGGAAAAAAACATATTTCCCATTGTGACACAGTACAAGTAAAGGGATATCAAGCCTCTTGAACCAAAATATTTGTCCTGGGTGAGGGAAGTGCACATTTTATCTGCTAGCTGGGCAGGGGGTGAGAAGTTGCACATGCCGACATCCCTTTTTCTGCACAACCAATAAGAGGTAGAAGAGCTTGATCTGGGCATTCTTGTGCCTTTTTCCTTTCTATGTAGGTACTACTCAGTCACCCCCTTTTACCTGCCCACCCACCCACTTGAGTGATCAGAAGGAGTGATCTTTTTGTCACCGACTATTCTGATAACCTTTGAGGCATTCCTAGAAGTAGGGCGCGGGGGAGAATCTCAGAAGTAAAGCTTCTCGAAAGCAAGAATAGTGTGCCTGTGTAGAGACTATCCCCATTCGTAGATTCTGTATGAAAACCAGAGGCCCTTCTCCAGCAACCATTCACGAATCAGCCCCGGTGGGTAGAGAAACCACAGCTCCCCCTTTCCCCCAGTGACAGAAAGACACAGACCCTCTGGAAAGTGAAAGGATGAGGCTGGGTAGGGGCCAAGCCAGCTTCTCGGAGGTGCAGTGCAGAGACAGCCTGCCATTACATGGGTCCAGAAGCCCCCCATTTAGCCCCCCCCCCCGCGGCTCACCTGCTCGGCGTGGGCGCCGGCGTCCATGCCCATTCGAGCCAGGCCCTCGCGGAGCTCATTGATGTCCACCCGTCCATCCTTGTTCGTGTCCAGCTGCTCGAAGAGGCTGGCCCAGCGCTGGTGGCGATCGGGATCGCGGGGGCTCTCCTGGGGCGGCAGCTGCCAGGGCCCGGAGCCTTCCCGGGGCTTCCGCATGGCGCTCGCTCTCCCCTTCTAGACCCCTGCAGAAATCGGCGGCGGCAGCAGCAGGTTCATGCCTGCAGGGCGTCTGTGCTGGCTGCTCGCTCGGCAGCCCGGGCCGGGTTCCATAGCTTCGCTCTGCCCACCTAGTCTCAGCCGGGCTCCCTTTGCAAAAGCGCAGCCACCCGCCAGTCCGAGAACACTTAATAATGCGCTGGTTGGTGTCGCCTCCCACTACGTTTGCTGCCTCCTCCCCTCAGAAAGAAACGAGAGAAAGTCACTACATGGCTATGGAGGGGTTAACGCACCGCCAGGAGGCGGGGAAAGCGGGAGTAAGTCCTCCAGGCGTCCGAAGCACTTACGAGTCCGCACGAGCCTTCGCGATCAAAGAGCAGAAGGGCTGAAATGAGCGTCGCGTCGCACTCGACTGTGGGCTACTGGCCGCGACGATTTTCTCAGCATGCTGGAAGTCTCGCTTCACAAGCCGCTGGCTTAGTTCCAGTTTCCCGTCTGAACACACAGGAACTGTCCTGTAAGGACAGACCCATGACACTGCCTGTCTCGCCCCGTGCGGTCTACTCTTCTCCTGCACTAGGTCTGCAGGAGGTGTCTTTCCACGCCTGCGGAGGCAGATCTTTTTAAGTGGAAATGGCATGCACCTAACCTGAAATCTTACACATGCACAGCACGTGCTGCACCGCTATGATTTGCAATATGACCTGCTATGCAAAAAAAAAAAAAAAAAAAAGAGTCTTGCAGCATCTTAAAGACAAACCAATAATCTGGTGTATTGGTTTATTTTGTATTTTGGTATAAGCTGAATTGGGCTGTCTAGTCCACTGCAGGGCCAATGAAAGGGGGGCAAAGGGAATAATTTGTACCCAGGCCCAGGAGCCAAAGGATGGGACCCAGAAATTTCCTGGGGTCTTACCTTTTTCTATCTCACCCTGACTTGCTGCCTGCAAGGGATATCAGGGGGCGCTACTGTGAGCTGGCGCAAGCCAGGCTGAGGAATGTATACATAACACAGTGTCAAATCTGGGAGGAAACTGGTCAGCTACAGTATTTCTTTAGCAGCTTGTGGATCCTCTTACCCAGAAGGCATGTATAGGAGCTCAGTGGCAATTGGCAATATGGTGGCAATCTCAATCTTCCTTGTACTGAGACCAGAGCAAGGCTTCAGTTGAAATACCACTAGCTATTCCAACACCTGAGGCAGGCTCCCAATACTACATCCTCAACCTTGGAACTAAGATGCATAGTGGCCCAACAAACTAAACATATTAAAGAAATTATCCCTGGACTGACTTTGCCAGAGAGTGGTTGGTAAAATCAGGAGAGAATTAAGAATTGCATTGGTGGCAGAAATTCATAGTTCTTTTCAAAAGCCACTGTGTGCCAACAAGTTCCTGGCCAGAGTTGCATGTCTCTCCTATGCTTTCTCCCTGCCAGCAGTTTTGTTAATAGCTGATGAGCTAAATGTACTGTAATTAACTGTATTAGGCATCAGGCACAGAGCCAATGAAAAGCTGGAGGGAAGACACTCCAGTTGCCCTCACTAAACTTTGGAGCAAGCCCACAGGGGACTTCTCATCTACCATCTTATAACATGCTTAATTATTCCATGCTGGAAAGAAAACATTACATAATGTGTTGTGTTAATGCCCATTTTGCAATTCTACTGCCACCCTAATTACATAATTGAGCTCTACTCAAAATTTCAAACAGGTCAGCCTATTACTATAGGCTATATTTGTTCTGCATTCATATAGCATGGCACCCGAGGAAAACCAGAAGTAGGATTGCCAACTTTTCATCAGGCTCCCCCCCCCAGCTATGCTTTTAAAAGCAATTTTTTTGTATCATAGAGATTAGCAGGTGGTCATGTTCATTTCCCAGCAAAGGTTCACCTGTGGATGATGCTACTGTTAAAAGCACAGGAGTTGGCAAGGCAACTTTTTTTTTGTTCATTAGCATACAGAGGCATCATGCTATAGGTCCCCCTAAGGGACACAAGTACACAATATGCAGAAATGTGCCTTTGAGTCTCCCTATTTTGACTATGTGCCAGTGTTACAGATGTGCTTGTGCTCTTGTTTTCAACTTTTTAAATTTACCACTTTAAGCAGCAAAATACCTTAGAGCAGCACTGTCCAGGTGCCGCTATTCTTGGGCAAGTATTAATATAATGGGCAACTTGGAACAGAGGAGCACCGAGCCAGATCATTGGCCTGCCTAGCTCTATTCTGGCTGGCAGAAACTCTCTGTTCTCAAGCAAAGTTCTTTCCTACCCCCAACTTCTTGAGATCTCTCTGATTGGCAACTGGACCTACCACTGAGCTCTGCTGCCTGCCTGCCTTTAATTTCCTCTGAACCACCCCATGCAAGTTCCCACCTGATGCCCTCAGTGGAGAGGTGGAGCGAACCTGCTGGAAAGGAAGGCATCTTTTCTCCATTAATTAAGACTATTAAATTCTGAGAATTCCTAGCAAAGCAGAGCAGGGTGAAGACTAGATCCATCCCCCTGGCCTGACCCAGGCCAGGAAAGGCAAGTTTTCTCACTCCCTGCACTGACGCTAAGAATAATCGCTTCCCATGAATCAGGGCACAGGTTGACATTTTTTTTACCCCCTGACTGCTGCTGTCGTTAGAATGTCGTAAGCACTTCCCGGTTTAATTCCTGCTTTCGTACATGCCCTGCCTCCAAATCCTTCTGCCTTGAATGGATTGTTTGTTCCATCATCCTCTCTGGTGGGGCAATTCGTCTGGGTTGAAGAGAAGGAGAGATCTAATGATGCATGTAGACGTCTTCCCTACCGCCTTGCTGGGTATGCAAAGGAGAGATGAGAACCCATTCATTGCACATGACGTTTGCCTATACTACTTCTTCCCAGCTCTTGATTGGAGTAACCATGTCCAGCCTTCCCGCCCAAGCCCTGTAGCAGCTATTAACCCTGCAGGCACTATAAAAGAAGTGCAGCCCTCCCAGGCCTCTTCTGATACCCAGAATTGCCAACTTTTCTTTTTAATTTCCTGACCATGCTCCTTTTCCCTAGGTGACTAGCATTCTGGCACACATAGAATCTCCACAGTGAGGCTTTTACCCACCCTGTCTCCAGCATAGAAAAATCTTCATCTTTTTTTAATTCCAGTGCATTGTGCTGCTGTTAAAGCCACAGGAACTGGTTTGAGTGTTTTTTTTTAAGGTGGCAACTCTAGATTTTCACTTTCCAGGGTGACCAAATGTCAATTTTCTTTACCTTTAATCATGGTGTACCAGAGGGTCTCTCCATGCATTCAGCCGCACCTGCTAACATTTACTTCAGACACTGGAGCTTCAGACACTGGAGACACCATCTAGTAACTAGTTCAACATTCTATTTTAAGCTGTGGACAATCAGATTCCTTCAGGACAACTCACAAACATGGCATGAAAGCAGTAAACAAACAAATAAATCACCTTTTGAGCTACTCTTATTGAATAAACCACTTTTCAATAAGAGTAGCTCAAAAGGTGATTTATTTGTTTACTGCTTTCATGCCATGTTTGTGAGTTTGTAATAATAATAATAATAATAATAATAATAATAATAATAATAATAATAATAATAATACCACCACCACCACCACCACCACCACCACCAAGAATTGGAATTGAAAGCACACAACTATCACAAAACATTCCAAAGTGGTCCCCATTGTCATTGGGGCACTTGGAACTGTGAAAAGTTTTCAGGGCACTGAAAAGTTTTGTGAATTATTTTTTAACAGGTGCAGCTTATTGAAATAACACCATCAGATCTGCAAAATGCAATGCTTTTAGGAATGTCCTACATACTGTGCCAATATCTAGCTGATACTTGGGTTTCAGGTTGAGACTTTTATCGATTACTCAATGCCAGTCTGGCACTGTGTTTCATGTAGTTTGGATTATTATTAACTATATTTAGAGCCCTGAAGATGATCCCAACTTCTTTTGTAATGGGCAAGGGGTCCATGGCATATAAATCTATGTAGAAAGCATTCCCCAAAGGTGAAAAGCTTGAAAACCACAGTCAGAACCTACATGTATCAACGCCTCCTTACATAGTTCCATGTACAATGGCATAATTTGCCAATTCTGGGAATAAACTTATTTCTTATGCCTCCCATTCAGAAATGGGGTGTGTTTCCATGAAAACCATCTCTTCAGTCACCCATGACTGATTTGGCCATTTTTTGTCCCCTGCCCGGTTTCCTCCAAACTTCTAAAGCATTTTGCCAGCATTGCTTTGATTGTTGTTTGTAAGGCAACCTTTCCCCCCAGGGACCAACATCCCTTTCCTTTTATAGGTGAAAGCTCCTACACACAAATGGGGCAATGGCCCTCTCAACAAGGCTGAGTGAAACCCATCAAATTCAGGCCTGGTCTATGTCCTTTGGGAACTGGAGTTCCACCTCTTGGCCCTGCCCACTCCTTGGTCTGTTTCTTCTGGCACGCAAAGCATGCCATGCTTGCTTCCTGGTTTCTGCAGCCTCACACACCCTGTCTTGTTCCCTTCCATCTTTAACAGTGCTTCATTTGCCCTTGTTTGCTCCTGCTGCTTTTGCCCCAACTGGCCACCCCTACTCCAGCCCTTTGAAGAGAGCAGGAGGGGGAGGACGGGAAAGAAAGCAAGGGGAGCAATAGAGGTGGCTGCTCTCTCACTCCTCCCCACTTCTTTTTTCTGGCCAGCCAGAGTGTACACCCTATGCTTCCAGTGACTGACATGCAACTGTTTCCTGTTCTTGGCAGCTAGTTGCCTGCAATCTCTCTATTGCAGCTGCACATTTCCTCTCTGGCAGCAACCCTGCTCAAGTGCAGGTCAGATGAGGTCAAATAGGTCAGATGACTGCAGCAATTTTCTTCAAGAGCAGTGGCTTTGCTGGAGGAGGTCAGCTGTTAGGGTGCATTCTGTCACTCCACCCCGCAGAAGTGACACTTAGCTTTTGGGTCTCATTAGGGATAGGGTTACTTACCAGATACAAACTGGGACAGAGTGCCTATACCTTTAACCATTGTATAGAAGCGGGGGAATTTGGGCAGGTGCAGCTCATCATGGAAGGGTTTCCAAAGCTGCACCTGCCCGAATTCCCTCTTCCATACAATAGTTAAAGGTACAGGCACTCTGTCCCAGTTTGTATCTGGTAACCCTAATTAGGGGACCAACCCTGACTAAACTTGCCAACTGCTTCCACCGCCCGTTTTACCTCTCCTAAAATCCAAACACGTGATGTTAATGACATCCAGGGTGACCAGATGCATTGGAGGACAGATATCCTATACCTTTAACCCTATTATATACCCTATATCTACCTTTTACCCTATACCCAGCTCAATATGGGTTTAAAAAGCTGCACTTGCCAAAACTCCTCCTTCTATACAATGGTTATAGCCTCCAGTGTATCTGGTCACCCTGATTACATCACCACAAGAATCTCAAGATTATTTTCTTTTGCAAATAGAATGTGCACGGACCCTGATCTGGATCAGGACCAAGGCAAAGATTAGGGACCTATAACACTTTGCTCCTGCTGTGGTCCATGTCAGGACTGGAGCTCCAAAGGGCTGGTTTCCAGTGAGAAATAATCCAATATAGATAGACCTGCGCATTTAATCACTAGAAGGGAGAATTTTTGCAGGTGCCGAATCACCCTCTATTGCAGCACCATGACAAGAGAAACCTTCAACATGGGGGCTGGACTAGATGACTTCTAAGCAGCAACATGGTCTGCAGGTGCGGTAGGCAAGGCAGAACTGCCCTACCAGAGTTCTTTGAAAAGTGTGCTGTGATCATGCAGACACTTACAGCCCACAGCTCTGAGCAGCTGGAGCCTGTGGGTTGTGTTTGCAGGATCACAGCCACTGTAGCAACAGTGGTGGCACTTTTCAAAGAACTCCGAGAGGGTGGTTCTGCCTCACCCACACCACATGTTGCTGCTTCTAAGTCAGGGATGGCCAACCTTTCAACTTTAGGGCTCCTGGACCTTTAGTATTTAGAGGTGGGAATTTCAGCAGCTGTGAGATGACTGAAGTCTCTACACAAGTGTTAAAGGTCCAGGAGCCCTAAAGTGGAAAGTTGGCCAACCCTGTTCTAAGGCATCTTCTAACTAGTTGGTTCGGGGGTAGGAATGCTGCCACCCCCCCCCCAGTGGCATTTCTGTCAGACTGGTACAGAAAGAAAACAAGCTAACTGATGGGAGCATTGGATAATGATTAGTGCTCACACACTCCTTCCTGCACCCCACTTTCCCTTTTTAGTGAGAAAGCAGCTAAATGGGGGGGGGGGAAGAACCTGGTAGTTTCTATCTGCTGCCACCATCCCAGGCTACAGAGAGTGGGAATGGGGGAGCTGTCTGGGAAAACACCCTTCCAAGGAGAGAATAGAATCCCAGGGGTTCTTCCTAAAAATCAAAACCTCTATAGCATCTGAGAGCAATCAAATATGAAAAGCCACTGAATTACCCATGAACATGGACCAGATAAGCAAAGAGTCAAAATGTAACTAGTTTATTAATAAAGAAAGGGAAGGGGCAGGTTGTTGGAAAATGACTGAATTAGGCTGGATTGACAAAAATGAAACAAACCCTGACCAAAGTTAGCTACAGTAACTAGCAACGACCAACAGACGGAGCTGGGAGGCAACAGTACTCCACCAGATCAAAGCACACACACATCACTGCAGGTGAAGTTTGCAAGGTGGCTTGGAGAGAACGAGCAACAAAGCCAAATAAAATAATTCCCTGATGCATCTAGCTACAATTGCATTCCTTATCACTAGCTTTGTCCAAGGAATCCTGGTCCCAGTGCTTATAGGAGAGTAAGTAAATGTGGCTTCCACAAACCAATATTAGTTTTCACAGCAGATCTGTCAGAAAGACACAGAATATCCTTGTGCCTGACCTTAAGTAACCTAGGTTTGATTATACCAATCAGTTATGTGATTGGAGGAAGGGTGCCCATGCGCCTCTCCATCCCACCCGTTTACCTAGATAGACAGGTTTGGCTGCCCAGTTGATAAGTGTGTGCCTCCCAGAGGC
Source organism: Lerista edwardsae (assembly GCA_029204185.1). NCBI lineage: Eukaryota > Metazoa > Chordata > Lepidosauria > Squamata > Scincidae > Lerista > Lerista edwardsae. The sequence goes on along the minus strand of JAJKFI010000082.1, from coordinate 2,875,805 downwards.
AGATCTAAAGGAGGGCAAAGTTCTAAGTTTTGCAAGAAGCCTTACCTTGCAGTGGAAATCACTCCCCTCCTGCACCGTTTTAGCCAATCCTCTCAGGGAACAGCAACATCTTGGCGTTGCTTACTGGCTACAGCAGCAAGGGAGAGGAGGGATTTACATGACAGGGTAAGGCTCCTTGCAAAACTTAGAGCTCTGCCCTCCCTGTAGATCCGCCTCTGGTGCCTCCTCAATAGGGAGATGGACTTCCAATTTACAAGTGCACATGTGCTGGCTGATAATAGCATTTCCAACAAAGACTGCTGTGGAAGGATGTCCTGGCACATGCTGAACCTGCCCAAGAGCTTCTGTGAAGTTAAGAGCTTCTGTGAAGCTTCCCAAAAATAGGGAAGAATAGGCAAAAAGGGATGGGGAAACATCACGGCACCTAGATATTGAACTTGGCCCCTTCCATGTCCAAAACAAATTTCTTTCCTTTCACGTATCTTGTCTCAAGCTTCATGGAGAACTTCTGCTGCGCTCCAGAGGCATTCCTGCCATTTACTGGGGGGGGGATGCTCCTGGGCAGTAGACCCATGGGGCCAGTGGGAGTGGTGCCTGCCGCCAAGCAGCCATTGCCGCCTGCTTTCCAGAGGATCAGGCAGGCTGCAGAAAGCATTCTCAGGCCCTCCAAAAGCATTCTGAAGCCTCCTGGTTTTCATTAAAAAAAACTGGAAGTACATAATGTTTAAAGGTCTTCTGAAGGATTCAGAATGCTTTTGGAGGGCCCAAGGATGTTGTATGAAGCTCTGGAGGTTCTAGGTGAGTGGGGTGGGTGAGGGCAGCAGACCCTCAGGCAGCACATGGGCTGGGGATGTAACTGCCTGTACCCTCTGTAAATTTGTGAGAGATTGGGGCTGCCGTTTGGATTTTCTGCTGCAAGCACAAGAATGTCTTATTCTGGTCTGGCTTGCACCATAATCTCTTGCCTTGCTTGCGTGTATGTGTACCATTAGGAAGAAATGCAATGGACTCTGAATCTGGGGCAGAGAGAGACTCCATCAGCATCAACACAACTCCAGTCTGAAATCACATACTGTGTCTGGTCGTGCTTCCACTGAGTGTAATAGGCTTATAGGAATTCCTGTCCAGCTGCATGTTCAAGGCAAAGAATGCCACAAGGGGGAAGGGTAGCCACCCTAAGAGCACAATCCTAACCTGGAGTTAGGCCAGCACAGTTAGGCTGGCACAAGGGACACCATAGAGTATATCAGGACCACTCTCAGAGAGGCCAGTACACAGACATGCGCCATGCTCCCTGACTCAGAGTGGTCTAAACATGCTTTATGGCGGCCCTTGTGCCAGCCAAACATTGTTGGCCTATAGTGGCACCGACTTCCTCCTAACTTTGGGGGGGGGCGGCATGGCCATGCCCCCAACGTTGATGTGGCTACGCCCCCTGATGTGACCACATCCCCTGTCATCTCCCCGAGGCCTCGGGAAGGGGTCTGCCGGCTTGACAGCTGCCTCTCCCGAGGCCAGGGTGTGCGGTCGTTGCTGCCATTGCATGCCCCACCCTCGGGAAGGGGTCTGCCGGCCTGACAGTGGCTTCTCCCAAGCTCGGAGCGGGCGTTTGCCACGGTGAATGCTCTCCCCAGGTTCAGAGGCAGCCACTGCGGCCTGACAGTGGCTTCTCCTGAGCTCGGAGTGGGCGTTCGCCACTGCTTCTGGGGCGAACATGCTCATTGGTCATGACACGAGGTAACCACTGCGCATGCTCTCAATCCCCGAGAGCCCGAGCATGTGCAACGGTTGCCTTGCATCATGACCACTGCACATGCTTGCGGCCGGCTACACTCTTTGCAGGGGGGGCTGCGGCCAGTTACGCTCTTTGCAGGGGCATGAGGGGGCAGCAGATATTGGTGGGGCAGAGCCACACCCAGGCAATATTGGGATGGCCACTGGCCCCTGGGCCACCACAAAGTTGGCACTACTGCTGGCCTAACTGTGCTATCCTAACTCCCGGTTAAGATTGCACTCTAAATCTCAGATTGCTTTACAGAGTTATTTATTCTAGGGCAAACTCTGTGTCCATATTTACTCAGACAACGCCATTAGAGGGCCAAACATCAGCACCAGACCCGTCGCGAGGGTATGGCACCCCAGGGCACGAGCCCTGGGGCGCCATAAGGTGGGGGGGCACCGTTGGCATGGCGCCCTGCCCCCGCCCGCAAATTTGCAGGCCCCCGCACCCCGTCCCAGCCTGCCGCGCCGGGACGCGCGGCGGCAGCTTCCTCCTCCCCCCCTGCTGCTGCTGCTGCTGCTGGGACGCTTTAAGCGCCCTGGCTGGGGGGAGAAAGCCGCCGCCACGCGCCTCGAGCCGGGACGCGCGGCCGCAGCTTCCTCCCCCCGGCTGCTGCTGGGGCCCACCAAACGTCATGACATCACGTGACATCATGACGTCACGTGCCCTGGGCGCGGTTTTGCCCAGGTACGCGCCTGATCAGCATTCCCTTTACATACACAACATTGTCTAAGACTTTCTACTGTTTGCACAGGCTAAACGGATAAGCCCCTATGCAAGAGAATAAAAAGGACACAAACAGGGTTCCCCATAAAAATTGGCTGCAGTGCGGTAGCATCTTCCCAGCGCCGGCAGAGGACATCATGACATCATCACTGACTTCTGGTTCAACTGAGCTCCGGAGAGATCGATTTGAGACCCAATACAAGTGGAAAGAGGCACTACGGTATCTGAAACGCTCCCCATCTTTGCGGATGGAGATGGTTCATAGGGCTCCGTTAACCTCTTCCCCTGTCCCTTGTGGCTGGCCGGACCTTCCACCCTCTCTCCCTTCGAGCTCTTCCACTCTGATGATCCCTTCTCGAAGAATTTGCTGGATAGGAATTCATCATCTCCTTCGTTGTCCTACGCAGCCAATACACTTGGGGAGAGCGGGCGGGTTATTCTGAATAATACCGCGAAAGAAATGTTCAGAAGTCCCATCAGAAAACGTTGACAACTTTTAGCAAGGCTTGCAGAGAAGAAGGAATGAGGGTGGGAGCGGTGGGAGCCCCTCCCGACCAGGCCATCGCCGCCCACTCCGCGCTCTCTTGGCTCCAGCCAGCGCCAGGTAAGCGGAAGGCGGTGCTTTACCTGCTTCAGGTGCAGGGAGGGAAGTACCTGCTGCCCGGGGGATCACGTGGTTGGGAGGCGGCGCTGTCCTAGTCGCGGAGAAAGATCGCTCCGTCGGGACGAGCCCCAGGACCGGGAAGGGCCAGCCAGCGGCAGAGCCGGTGAGTAGAGAGGGGGTTACCTGCTAAGGAGTTCGTGTGGTGCCGTGAGTAGCGGGGGGAGGGCTGGATCCTGCTAGGGCACCTGTTCGTGGGGAGGGGCTGCAAGTTTGTTTTTTCCTCAGTCCCCTCCCCCTCCTCAATGGGCGGTTCATGAGTGCTTCATGACCGGCACAGGCGAAGGGTGTGGGGTCTGGGTGGCCCCCATCGCTGGTAAAACGGAGCTCTCCCCTTTCCTTCTTTGATGTCCACCCGCTTCTTCCGTCTAAAGGGCCTTGTCGCCCGAGAAGCTGCCCACTTTCCAACTTCTGGGAAAGCCTAAGCAAGCAGGTGCCTGAAACTTCTGGGCGTCGGATCTTGCGGGAAAGCAGAAGAGGTGTCCCCCCCCCCCGCTAGAAAGAAAGCCAAGCCAGACTCTGTTGGCATCTTGGAGGGGGCAGACTTGACCCGGTGTACACAGTTACTGCTGCTTGGGTGAGTGTTGCTGGGCTGAGCTTCACGATCATTTGGATTAACCCTTGACCCACCTATCTGGATTTCTGGCCCAGGAAGTGAGTGGGAGAGAAGTGGGGCTTCTGGGCCGAGGTGGGGCTTCCTGGTCCCTGGCGCGAATTGACCGCTGAACCTTGCAGCGGTGGAGCTCAGACCTCCCTCCGCGGCTGGGATTGCAACCGCTCGGACGTGGGCCGGCTCCGCTGACGTGCTGGCAGTTGACAAACAGGAGTGCTGCCTCCGGCTCCCTTCACGGCTCACGGATGACTTCACCTGCCTTCGGCGATCCCGAGTTGTTCAAGAGCACAAGGAGGCCCGGCTGGCTCTGACAAAGCTCCGCCTCGTCCAGCATTCTTCGCAAACATCCCAGCAACCAGCAGGCACCAGGTGGTACACCGGAAGTTGCTGGCCTGCGGACTGGCTGCTCTCTGCCCACCCTTGGCTCTTAAGAGCAAAGGAAGATGCGAGGCTCCTGCACAGTTTTGCAACTGGGCAGCAGGAGAAGGGACTTCGGCAGATAAGATGTCTGCTTCTTTATTGCCATCCGACGGGCAGAAAACCTGCCCCGCTTTGCACCTGGTCGTTCTGTGATTGCTTTTGGGAAGCTGAGAGGCGAGCATGTATTTTCCCCAACCCTCAGTGAAAGATGGTCCCAGTTTGGTGCATATAGCCAAGAGCTGGCCACTGGTCAGGGAAAAAGAAAGAACCAAACTGTTCCCTGCTCCTGTGTCTTTAACAGCAGCAGCTTGGTATGCAGGAATCAGCATGTGAAACTTTTCACAGCAGAGAGGTAAGCCTAATCGGCTGCTAATGCCTGCTGTTCTAGGTACAAAGCAGAAGCCTGGAAAAAAAAGGATATCAACCCAGCATAAACTGGAATGTTCTCCCTGGTTTTGCACTTGCCTCAATTTCCCCCAAACCTTGACCAGGCTCATGTTGTCTTGCCAACCACTGAAGGCATTGTGGATAAGGCATTGGTTTTGTTGTGCTTGTGGATAGGGCAGTGATGGCAAACCTTTTAGGATCATTGTGTCAAAACTTTGGAAAACGCTTAATTTGATTCTGCTGGTGTGTCAACCCCCCCTCCAACAAAAGAGAAACAATTCTTTATATTAATTTATTTAAACAAAAAAGTAGAGTCCAATCATGTGTAGTGCTGTGTATTATATCAAGAAACATCAAATAATTACAAGAAAGAAAAATGAGTAAAACAACCTCAGTTTGTCAGGTGTTGTTGGTGAAAGTTGGTGTGCCACCCCAAACCTTGTGGCGTGCCACCTTGGACACACATGTCATAGGTTTGCCATCACTGGGATAGGGGCTTGACCATGTCTTGGTTTGACTAGATTAGGTTTGTGTTTTAACCTGCAGATCTAAGGACAGAGGAAAAATGTAATGCATGTTTTGTCAATGCTGAAATTATGGAAAATGGGGGAGGGGATGAATGAAATCCACCCAAAGGGCAAATAATGCTTAATTCTTGTAGCCACATTAGGGAGCCCTTGTAGCCTTCTAAAGTAAGGCACAACCAATGTGCCACCACCCATATTCTGTCCCCTTTTTGTTGGTGTCAGCATACCTCTTCCCCCATGGCTTTCTGCACCTGATGCTTTTTTGGAAGCAGCTGGGCTGCATAGACTACCACAGTGGTAGTAAAGGGGTAAAGTGGTTGGGCAGGTGGCGGTGATGGAGTACAAGGAGCAAGTCACTTCCTTTTCTGCTTGCTGCTCCCCAGCCTGCCTCTTGAAGCACCTGCTTCCCCCTGTACTGTTTCCTTGGTGAGCCTGTTTAACATAGTAAAGGGGGCAGACCTGAGTGCTCTCTAATGCTGAGTGCTGTCTAGTGTTCTTATTCTACATTTTTTTGTGTTGGAAAGTAACTCTGCAAGGGCTGGTTAAGCTGGACAACGGCATGTTCTGACTTATGAACTAAGGTTACCAACTTTTTTTTGGCAGAGCTTCTGTGCCTTTAGCAGCTGGCAGATAGAAAGACATCGGTAAATGGCACCTGTATGCCTGGAAAGGTGTGAGCTGCCAACTTCCTGCTTGTGCTGCTGCTGTTAAAGACACAGGAGCTCTGCCAAGAAAAAAATGGCACCTTGAGTTCATAATGTTTATTGCCTCACCTAGACAATGAGTGTGGCCTTTTTTTTTTTAAAGGGCTCTCATGCCTTGGCATGTTGTGTAAATTTGGCTCTGAAATGTGTGTTTTAGATTCTCAGTGGTTTGTACATGTTAGAGGAAGCAGATAGTTGTTTGCATGCTTCTAAACTGGGTATGTTCGGGTTTAGCAACGTTCTACTTATGAATCTAGTTAATTCATAACTGGATTTTGAATCTACTTAATTGGACAATGTGAATGGTTAAGGCAGATACAGAAAGCTTCTTTAGCTAATAGATACACATTTGGTGAACATTTGCTGTTGTAGTCACTTAGACTTTGGTTGTTCCATGTTGTTTGTTTTGGAAAGAGGGGTTCAAAGGTGACTGAGATTGCAGGACCAAAGCATTTTGGTACTGAAGGCAGAGTTTCTCACACTCCTACACATAGGTGCAATACATTCTATGTGAGCTACTTACTTTGCATCCTTGTGATCATATCAATGGGACTTGTGCAGGAGAACTTCCCAGTGTATTGTGCTGCTTCATGTTGATGATGTAGGCTACCCATAATGGCATTCCAGTTTGCCATTGGAGATGACCACCTAGCTCGTTTCATGGTACGGTCACTTCTGCTGGGCTGCCAAGCTTCTCACTTGAGTAGTATATGCAAGAAGAAAATCTGAAACTACTTTACAAAGCTATCTGCATTTATTATAATCAGGATCATAGTTCTTGGGCACTCTGTCAAGGTGGTCTCTTGGTGGATCAGTTGCCAAGTAATGAAAAATATTTGATGGATGCCACAACCCAGCCTCAGTGGTACTCCTTTCTCATGTAGGTGGGGGGAAAGTACAGTATGTGCTACTCTCTTGTGGATTAAAAATAGCTTAATAGATTGCCTATTCATTTTTTTTGTTAGTACCTGTATATCGACCCACTCCTGGCAGTGATTTTATATGATGAGGTATATGCAACATAGTCAATTGTCTTGTTTGGTTGCTTTGCGGCATTGATTATGGGGTCAGCATCTGTTCCAAATAAGGATCAGCCTCCTAGTGTGATTTTCAGCAAACATGAACTCGTCATGCTTGTGCTCGCAGTCAGGTTTCGCCTCCCATTTAACAGCTGACTCATAGAAACTTGCAGAAGGTCATGGAAATGAGTTGGTCCTGAAGTCTTTCTGACCAAGATTTTTAGCTGCTACCACATGACCCCAGAAGGAAGGAAGGAAGGAAAGGAGGAAACAGGTTCTGGGTCAAGAACGGAGTGCTCTGCATATAAACCTCAAGGAAGCCAGTTCTTTGTTGTTCAGCTTCAAGGAGCCAATGCAGTGCAAATGAATTAGGTTAGGAAGGGTCACCAGGAGTTCGGCACAAAGGGTAGGCATTTTCCTCATCAACTATGGGAAGGTGAAGTGTGTGTGGTTGTTTTCCTGTTTTTAGCACCAAACATGTCATCAGCAAATGGTATTTCAAAAGCCTCAAAAACGTTTGACACGTTGTCTTACCAAAGGTTCTGGAGACAACTTGACTGTAGAGTCAGAGCGGCTTGGATTTCTATGGATAAAATATAATACAAAGCACATGAACCTGGGAGTAAATCCATTACTTCTGGAAGCCACAGCTCTAGAAAACCCCTTCTTCCTCCTGACTCTCGCACTACTCTCTCTTGCTGCTGCTTCTGTCTCCCAGCACCCCCTCCTTGAGCTTCCCCATGTCTCCTTTCCCCCACCAACCCTTTATGCTTTTTCCGTTCTTCAGCTCAGTCTGTGTATCCAGAGGACATTCTCCTCCAGCTTGGCAATTTGACTTAATGGATAGAGCTCATTATCACAAGCTGTGATCACGACTGTTAGTTTAGCTCTGGGGTGTCAAACGTACAGCCTGCAGAAGTTCTTTTTCGGGGCCCCTGTGATAATAGGGCACTCCCAGCACCACCGCCGGCTGAGTGCCCCTCCCCCCATACATTCCTTGGCTTCAGAACCTCCTCCTGTTTCTCCCTTCAGTGGCACTGCTGAAAGGGCAGAGTTGAGAGAGCCCATTTATCTTTCAGCAGCACCACTGTCACTGCTGATAGGGCGGCCCGCATAATTGGGCTGTCCCCCAGCACCTTCCTTTCAGCAGCATCCCTTCTGCTGAAGCACTGGAAGGGAGAAACAGAAGAAGGTTCTGAAGCTGATGAATGGTATGGGGGAGGGGCAGATTAAGAAGTATGAGGAAGAGAGAAGCTGCCAAGGTGCTGGGAGAGTCCAATTATAATGCAGGCAGCCCTTTCAGCAGTGCTTCTTCTTCCAAGGCAGCGCTTCACCGTTCCGCAGCTGAGAGATGGTCTGCGAAATGATGGCTCGGCAGAAGCAGCAGTGCTGAACAAGTGGCCTGCATAATAATTGTGCTGTCCCATATTTTGATCAAAATTTGGCATATTTCTCCTGTCATTTGTAGTTAAAAGTGACTTACTAACTGAGAAAAAATTGCTTATTTTTGGTCGTCACTTCCCTAATGATGCCAGTTCCTCTTAATGACACCACTTCCAGCCTTCGGCAGGTGCTATTTGGCCTGATGTATGAAATGAGTTTGGCACCCCTGGTTTAGATGGGTTAAAAAAAAAAAAAAGACTAGACAAATTAGTCTATCGCTAGCTATTAGCAATCATAGCTAAATGGTATCTTTGTGTACAGATGTTGGGGGCAAACGGGGGGGGGGGAAGGCCATCCCTAACGTGCTGTGACCTTCCTAAAGGCATCAGGCTGGCCATTGTTGAAAACAGAAGGATAAGCTAGGGCTGGCCCAAGACTTCCTGGGTCCCTGAGGTGGAGTGCTAAGTGATGCCTCCCCATCTAACCTGCAGTTGTGACAACCTCTTCGGCTCCCTGAAAAAGAAGAGTGCAACGGAGTGGAAGAGAGGGTGTGGGGGAGAAGTACATGATGTTCTAGTCTGCCATGCTTCTCTATACTTCCTCTTTTGCTCCTCCTCCCCCTTGTTTTCCAATTCAGGGAGTGGGAGGTGGTGATGGCACTGTGGTGGGCAGAAGGAGTTGGGTCCCCTCCCCCTCAATCTGCTCCCTGAAGTGTCTGCTCCATGGATAGGCCGCTTCTAGGTGGACCTTTTAGGGTTGATCTCGCGTTGCTGCCATCATGTTACTTTTGCCACCATTTTCTGTCACAGAAAATCTGTTAGCGGTATATTCCCAGTTTTTCCAGAGTGAAGTGGGAAGCAAGGTATTGGTTGGTACCCACTAGGTGTTGTGCCTGTCTTTGCCCTTCATCTTGTCTTATACTTGTTAATACTGGAAATGAAGAGAGAGCCTAAATGGACAATTCTGCACAATTAAGAAAGGGGAACAGGTGAGGTCTCTGTTGTTATGATTTGAGACTACTGGTTCTCAAGTTTAATCATACAGTATATAATCTGGAGGCAGGAATGAACAAATTCCTGGGTTAGTCAGAGTGTAGAACAACAAACTAAAATCCCAAACAAACACAGCCATGTTTTGTAAGTTTCCCCAAATTGGATGGCAGTTCATATATTCAGCAGGATCAGGTGGGGAAGCTGGGCTTGCTACAAGGGAGAAAAAGCTGCAGTGAGTCCTGTTGATGGGTTCACCTGAGTGCAGACTAGACTTTTCCCTCCTGGCTGGATGGCAAAACTGGAAGGTGGGAAAATAGCTTAACAAGTTTTCATTGGCACATGCTCAACTGGCTGAAACCATCTGGGCAAGAAAATGGGGCTGGAATAGAAAGAAGATTAAGGGTGCAATCCTAACCTGGACTTAGGCTGGCACAAGGGACACCATAAAGTGTGTTTGGACCGTTCTCGGAGTCAAGGAGGATGGCGCGTGTCTGTGTGCCAGCCTCTCTGACTCAGAGAGCTGTCTAAACATACTTTACAGTGGCCCTTCTGCACTCCAGCAATCCATCACTAACAGCCCAATCCCAACCAGCCTTCCAGAACCCCATTTGTCCCAGTCATTACTCCTTGAGGAGGCTTACCTTTCCCAAAGTGGCAGGATCTACAGTGGGGGTTACTTGCCCAAACATGCTGCTGTGGAACGATGCTGTGCTCCAAGACAGTGTGGTGTTCAGCAAAGCCACCAGAAGGAGGCTGTGCAAAATCTCATGATGTTGCTTCTACTGTATTGGTGGTAGCAAAATACTTATGGAAGAAATTTGTGGGAGAAACACAAACAAAAGGGATTCTGAAAGGGAAAAATACCCTACAGATGCACCCCCAAATTAGCATAAGTAAATCCCAAAGTATAACTGGATGAATAAAAGCGAAAAAGAAAAGAATGGAGACCCTAATTGAAATGCTTTCCCTGCATCCCTTTAAATACCTGGTAGCCAGGAGCCAAAGAACTGCCCGATTAATTCCATATACTGTAGTCAGAACTGCTTTGGGCTTGTGGTGCAAAAATAGGAGCCGTCCATGCCACTATTCAAATGGAGTTTCAAAGGAGTTTATGATATTATGAAAGAGTTTATGATATGATTTGCCGTGTGTGCGTGCTTCTGCTGTTCCAGGGAGCAGCAAAAGCCCACAGTCTCACTAGACATGCTCAAACCTTTGGGTGTGCCTAATAAAGTAACTCTTTGGATCCCAGCCAATGTGCAATAATCAAGAGTATTCGTTGCCACAGGATGTGGTGAGTCTTCCAGAAAAGGATTAGACCAATTCATTGGTGGCTGCTAGTAGCAGCAAGGAGAAGTGCAGCGTTTGTGTTCACAGCTGGGCCTGCCAGTTTTTGTGGCCCAGGTTGCCCTGCTTGTAACCTTGTCCTGGGGCTACTTGTGGGGTTGCCATAAGCAAACTACTAGTGAGAGAGACCATGGCTCTGACATGACAAATAAGCTCTTACAGTCTATTATGCAATGCTACTTCTTTTCCATCCTGGGAATGGAGCAATGATTGACGCACACTCTCGCTGCACTGATAATCTGGGAAACCCCACAACTCTGGTGTAAGATTTTTCTTTTTCCGAACTTGACATTTTTCAGAGCTGGCATCCAGCCCAAACGAGAAAAGTCTAGTATTATTATAGTGAGCCTAGGAAAAAGGACTTGCTGCAGCTTTTTCTCCCTTATAGCAAACCCATAATGCACTGAGAAAAATGAACATATAAATCATACCCTGGTCTTGGTTATCTGTCTTGCTCCACCTTTCATATTTACAATTGTATTTAAAATAACAAGTTCAGCATATGCCTCGATGCAGTGAAAAGTTGATTCACTATTTAATTTTTTAAAGGAGAAAAACTTTTTAAAAATGAGCTGCAAAACAACTTGCAGAAGTTCCTACCTGCTGGATCAGTGCCCACCAGAGTGCTTTCTACTCAGTCATGTGCTTGTCTCTGACCTCTGCCCAGGCGCGCACGGAGGCCCGAGCGCGCCCCATGGCTGGCACTGAAACCGCGCGGCCCGGACGTCACCCTGCCCCTGCGCGTCGCTCAGACGCGCCTCCCTTACCCCGGAAATGCTCCATTTCTGAACGCAAGGGAAGCGTGGGCGGGCGGGAGAGCTGAAAACCGCATGGTCTCACCCGGACCGCGCGCAATGGCGCCCCGCTGCTGCCCGGCGCCCCATGGCTCGCACCATCCTGCGCATCGGGTAAAATACGCGCCTGCCTCTGCCATAGCTTCTACCCTACCTACACATTAGCTGGTAGGCAAAGGCACAATCTACCTCCCTGGAAAATAAATGAGTGCAGGTTCCCAGCCCATTTCTTTCAGCCTTATATGAGCTGTAGACCAGCACTTCCCAAACTAAACAGCATCAGGACCCACTTTGAAAAAGGGAAATCTATATTGCAACCCACTAGACATTAATCTTTCAATCATGTTTAAATGATTAATCATGTTTGCCTCATGACCTCGGGAAGTGCTCTGAAGTACCTTCAGTACTCCATTACTGCCTCCTGCTTTCAATGGATTTCCTGAGAACAGTGCCCCTGAGAACAATCAGTTCCACACATGCTTCTGCTGCCACCATCGACTGCCTGGCAGAACACAGCAGAAGGAATGTCCCATGTGGTGGCTGTTCCCCCTTGTTACTGCTTCTTTCTCTCTTCTTAAGGCCAGGCCCGCTCCTGGCCTGTTAGCTACTATTTCTCCTCAGGCTGGTGTTTGGGAGTTTGCAACAGCCTGAGCAAGGTTGTGTCATGCACTGTTCCTTTGCAATGTTGAATAACTGTGCCACTTAGGTCACTCAGTCCTAGTGACTATTTTTAGACCTTGTTCTGCCCTACCCTGAAGGCCTGGGGTTGCAGGTAGTTCCTGTCTGTGTCTGTCTTCGTCCTTCTGGCTGTCCAACTGGGTTGGGAGTTTAGGCTGAGAACTTCTGGCAAAGGACATTCAGTGGACATTTAGAGCCGGATCTTCCGGATATCCCAACTGCATGCGCCACTGCGGACAAGGTTTGCATAGCAATAACTCTTAATGTTCCCAAAGTATTCTAAGCATTTTGCATATATCAGCTCAGTGGAGTTGCATAAAACTTTGTAAGGTAGGTCAGTATTATGCCTGAGACATTCCTGAATTAGCTCATGCCAGAGGTTCGGTCCCCCCCCCCAGTCGGGTTTGCATCTAGTTCTTTCCACCACTACACGGCTCTAGCTGAAATTACTGCTGTTACTCTGACATGGTTAGGATTAGGGGCATAAAACCCATAGACTTCATTGAGACTTCCAAGTAAGCACATAAGAAGAGACCTACTGGATCAGGCCAAAGGCCCATCTAGTCCAACTTCCTATGTCTCATAGTGCCCCACCTAGTGACTATAGATCCTTAGGGAGCACACAAGACAAGAAACTGCATCCTGTTGCCACTCCCTTGCAGCTGACATTTAGAGCTAACCTGCTTCTAAAACCAAGAGGTTGCATATACCCTTCATGGCTTGTAACATGGCTTGTAACACGTTTCCTTCATAAATCTGTTCAGTCCCCTTTTAAAGGCATCTCAGCCTGGTGCAGTCCCCACATCCTGTAGCAAGGAGTTCTTTAGATCAGTGGGATTCAAACTTTTTAGATCGGGACCCACTTTTTAGAATGGTACTCATGTCAGGAGCCACCAGAAGTGATGCCATTAACCTGAAAGTGATGTTGTGGCAGGATGTGACATCAAGCAGGAAGTGCTGTCATTGTAACATAATGAAATGACACTCCTGAAATGCAAATTGGCATCCTTGAACTGCAGCAATTGAAGAACCTTGAAATATCCCTGACAGAAAGCAAGATGAGAACAAAATATAATGTAAGAGCACTGAACTAAAAACTAAATCAAAAAAACCCTCACTTGAAAATTCCAATTGTTAATGCTCACAAAAGGAATATAACAAGAGTAAGGTCTGCAGTTTCCAAGATGGCTGCTCCCAGCTTTCCATGACCCACCTGACATCAGGTCCTGACCCACCAAGTGGGTTCTGACCCACAGTTTGAATAACACTGCTTTAGATTAATAACATGCTGGGTAAAGAAATAATTTCCTTTTCTCTGTTCTAGCTCCCCCAACACAATTTTAGTGGATGTTCCCTGGTTCTTTTGTATGAGATGGAAAAGAACACCCCTCTATCCAGTCTATCCATCCCTTGCATAATTTTGGATGTCTCAATCATGTTCCCTCTTGGGCACCTTTTTTCTAGTCTGAAGAGCCCCAAACCCTGCTGCCTTTCCTCATAATCATTTTGGTTGCTCTCTTCTGCGCCTTTTCCAGTTTCACGGTGACCCTTTTGAGATGTGGTAACCAGAACTGTACGCAGTTTTCCAGATGTGGCTTTGCCATCTATTTGTACAATGGCATTATAGCAGAATCTGTTTTTATTCCCAGTGTCTTATCCCGAGCATGAGCACACTGGGGGCCCAATCCTATCCAACTTTCCAACTCGATGCAGCAGCAGTGCAGCCCAAGGTAGAGGCAGCAAATATTCCTTGACCTTGAAGAGGCCTCTGTAACTGCCCCCCCCCATTGGATGCAATCCACACCATGCTGGCACAGCTATATCAGCTCTGGAAAGTTGGATAGGATTGGGTCTCATTGAGCTGTCCACCAGCATCCCAAGATCTGATCAGCCATACCTTAAGAATGCTAAATTCTTTGAGCAGTTTCATTCTTGTGTATTTGACGCAATGAAGGCCAATCCTCACAGTGACAACTCTGGAGTTCCCCTTGAATGTATAGATCTGCAGCTAATCTCAGTTCTCCAGTAGGTATGCCTGCCTCTTTCATTCACACATTACATTTTTAGGTCTATGTTTAAAAATGTGTGCCGAAGCATACATTGCACAGATTATGCTGCTGCTGCTTTGTACACACTGTTACTGGGATTTCAGTGATAACAGAAGGGAAACTGGTAGCTCGCAAATATATAGGGGGCAGTTTTGAAATGAATATATTGGTGGATAATCCTTAGCACTGAATCACTTGGTAATAAAATCCCATGCTCCAGATGGCCACAACCTCTGGGATTACAAGATTGAGAATTCAGTATTACAATTGGTCTGTGGTGATGTTTTTTCCTGTCTTCTGCTGCATTCTGTATGTGGGAAATTGATTGTATGGACAATTGGGATGAATGATGAGCTGGGGGGAACTAGAAGGGATAATTGGCTGCAAAGGGGGCTAGACCTCCCACTGTCTTTCTGATCCTCCTTACAATGCAAGCGATTGCTGCCCACTTTCTCTGTATTAGACTAGCCTGGAGAAAGACAAAAGGGGTTCAAAAATGTAAAGAGGGCCTTTTGTTTCTGCTTGGAATTAAAGGTGGCTCTTGATGCCAAGGCAAAAAGGTACATGTGGGGGAGGGGGTTTGCCAATGTCCCCTGTTACTCCCTGTGAATGGCCTGTTTTATACCTAATCCCTCTCCCCTTTCCAGGGAACCTAGGAAGTGAGCATCTTTCGTACATGCGGGACGGAAGTACTGTAATGACTTGACCTTCATGCCAAACCTTCTTATTACTCCTTATTAGTGTTCCCTGGCCACTGTTAGTGTTCCCTGCAGTGTTCCCTGGCCACTGTCGGCGCACAGCATATGTGCCACCTGTGTTTCCCACGCTGGCCTGATACCAGTGAAGTGGTACTGTACTTCATACCTGAGCTTTCAGAATGTTTCAGGTGCTCTGATCTCAATTGAGTCTTGACAAGGATTGAGTTCAGGTTGTGCTGAAATTTAGTGCATACCATTTCTAATGTAGATCTGCATCATTTCTGGGCAGTTCATTAATGTCCTCGGTGAAGCCATTGCTTTAGGCTTCCTCCTGTTTTTTTCTACCTGCAGCTGCTGCTAGGAACTTGATACAAAATAGGCATGCTTCTTTTAAATGAATATTTGTACTAGGTTAGTGAGCAAATCTAATGAGCCTGCAATCTGTTTTGTGTTCAGACCAGATAAATGTGTATCCTCGCACAGCATCTCGCATCCAAGGTACTTATGGAAAAAATGAATAAATTTCTATACAATAACCAGACGTCTCTTGATGTTGTACCATGACCAAAAAGAGCCTCCTGTGGAGTAACCCATAATGGTATTTTTGCGTAAAACCTATTTTTAAAAATATTTATTCCAGATTCTCAACAATGCATGTCTAATATAATGATTTTTAAATTCCATATTTGCCTTTCATTTTCATACCATAGAAACCCATGCCATCCTTAGATAGGCGGACGATTTAGATCTAAAATATTTTGTTACGGATTTAAATAAATGATAAAGAGATTAAAAAAGAAGTATTAAAGAAAAGAATAAGAGGCTAGTTAAGAGACATTAATTTGAGCAGTTATCAATATATTGTAGAGGATGCAAGCAATTTAGATGTATTACTCCATGCTTGCTTTATGTATTCTGAATTTAGTTTCAGTTTTTATTTGTTTAGTTTTTGTTTTATATAAATAGTTGTGTGTGTTTGTTTTAGTTGTTATAATAAACTCTAAAAAAAACACCAAACCAAAATACTTCTCCCTCACGCATTTCCAGATGTTCAGTGCATGCTACAATAGTTGTTCCAGAGTCTCTAAATAGGTGTGTTATATAAATAGAGGTGTTTGTTGCCACTGAATAAAATAGGTTTGCACCCTAAGCCTTGGTGAACGCAATGTGCTTACTTCTGAGTAAGGTAAATAACACCATTTGCAAACATCTCTAATTATAAAAGGCGGAAAGTCAGGTTGAAAAAGTAATCTTGCCTAAAGTAAGAAAATGGCTGCTTTACCTTTTTATAAGGTAAAGCTGTATAGTAGGGTGTGTGGAGCTGTCCCCTAGAAAAGGAACAGGCAGGGGACTTCCTGACCCAGTCAATTGGTCTAGCTGGTTCTCGCTGCATGGACAGGCTCACTCTCTTACAGAACCAGTTGGTGGGCGCTTATAGTCTCTCTAGATATGAGAGAGATCTAGATATCATATTGGGATATGTTCTGCGCAATACAGGGCAGCAAACCTGGGCTTGTCGCAGAGTACATTTATTAGGGAGAAGTAGTCATTCCTGGCTCTCTGTGTTTTCAAATGTGTTGCATTCACATGTTACTTAAAACAAATTCAAAGGATTTTCATTTCACCATTTTATGTAACTTTGTGTATATATATCTCACTAATTTGTTATATATAATTTGTTATATAACAAATTACATAAATGTACAACTTTCAATTCCAATGACATGTGACTCTTGAGATGGTCCGTTGTGTGTCGTCTTTCTGACCGGGGCCAGCGCAAGTTATTTTGCTCAGAAATGAAGTTTGTTACCTCTGATCTCCATGTGATCTTGTCTATCAGGGGCTCCTCCTTCAGGGATTTTGCACTTGGCCTGAAATTATGTGCTCCCAGGCTGCTTCTTGCATTGCATCTTGGGTGGGTTGGGTCAACTCTGGTGGTGGTTGTAGCCTAGAAACTTGTCACAAACTGCTGTATTTGTTTCATATAATTGGTGTACATCAGGGGTGTCAAACATAAAGCTCGCAGGCCAGATACAGCCCCCAGAAGCTTTTTATCCAGCCCTTTTGGTAATAGGGCTCTCCCAGCACCACCGTCAACTGCTCTCAGTTGCTGAGCCGAGAAGTGACTCCTAGACAGAAGCGGTGCTGCTAAAAGGGTGGCCCACGTAATAATTCCCATATCTTTCCCATGTGTACCTAAGTGAGAACAAAGTGCTTAGCTGCTTAATGATGTCACTTCCTTCTTAATGACATCACTTCTGGCCCTTAGCAGACACCATGAATGCTATTTGGCCTGCTGTATGAAGTGAGTTTGACACATCTGGAGTACATGGTTCCTCCCCCCCTTTTGTCCTCACAACAACCTTGCGAGGTAGGTGAGGCTGAAAGCCCAAGGTCACCCAGGAAGCTTCATGGCTGAGTAGGGACCTGAACCTGGATCTTTCAGGACTTAGTCCAATTCCCAAATCACTACGTGAATGCGGTAACAATTTCTGTAATTCATGACATAATTATTTTAATATTACTTGATTGTGGGACTTTCCTCAACACCTGGATGAAGTGCTTCTGTTTCAGCAGTTCCCAGCCTGAGAGTCTCAACCCCTCAGGTACTGTATTTCAAAAATCCTCCCATGTTAAGGGAGGTGGGGAAAGACAAAGACCCGTAGGTAATGGCTCCTGTAACTTTTGGGTTTTCCCCTCTGCTGACAGGGAGGTAAGAAAAGTTTTTATACTGGGTTTCTTACCCCCCTGTTGGCAGGGACAGTGGGGAGGACCTGGAAGTGACAGGCGCCATTGCCTACAGGTCCCAACTCTGCCTTAAAGGGACAGAAGGTTGGGAACCACTGTTTTATTTAGAGCACTCTTCTGGCAGGCATCAGTATAGAGCCGTAAAGGTAAAGATTTCCCCACGACCGAATGGTCGAGTCGTGACCGACTGTAGGGGGCGGTGCTCATCTCCGTTTCCAAGCCTGTAGAGCTGGCGTTTTGTCCGAGGACAAGCTTCCGTGGTCTTGTGGCCGGCATGACTACGCCGTAGTGCACGGCGAAGTGGTCCTATTTATCTCCTTGCATTTAGGTGCTTTCGAACTGCTAGGTTGGCAGGAGCTGGGACAAGCAACGGGAGCTCACTCCGTCGCGCAGTCTTGAACACCCAACCTTCCGGTCGGAAAGCCCAGCAACAGCGGATTAACTCGCTGCGCCACCACGTCCCTCTTCTATAGAGCCATAGAAGGCCACTATTCTCTCTTGGAGTTAAATAGCATATTTGCTGTTATTCCATTGTTGTAGAATGAATGGGTGTGGGGAGAGGGAGTGAGGTGTTTCAGCCACCCACTGAGTTTGTGACTGAGCGGAATGTCAGTGTCTTGGGCCCGAGTGCTACACAGTGCATGAGCTTGGGCAACATTGTCAGTTCCTGCTTCCCTCTCCTGTAGGAAAGAAGGTGGTTGTTCCTTGTTCAGGTATCTGTTTCCAGCGATGTTGGCCTTGTACTTTTAAAAACAATAACCCATGCCTTGATTTTCCTCTGATAAATGTCTAGATAAGGCAGAACATTCTTTCAACAGATTGTCTGCAGCAGGGCCAGCTCCTGATGACAAATTCTGCCCCCTTTACCAAGTGGCACAACAGGCACCACCTCAATGGATCCTCTTCCTTGGATCCGAAATCCCTCCTGCTCTAGCAGCCCACCACTCTCCTGGCCTTCACATTTCCACCCCTGCTCTTACCTCTGGTGGAATCCAGAAATGGGAGGGGAATGAGCAATGGAAGTGGAGGTGAGCAGCAGACACACCTGCTGGTACGTTGCCTGAGGAAACCACCTCAGTTGGCCTCATGGATGGGCTGGCCCTGCCCTGCAGAAAGCAGGAGTAGCAATAAACTGAAGAGCTATTGATTCCCCTTTTCTCTTGTGTCCCCTAGCTGGAAACCAGACTGTGAACGGTGTCCCCACGTATCTCAGGACTTCATCCATTTACCACAGAGCTGAAGTGCTTTGGAGGCAGCTGTAGCACGAAGAGAGTGCACCTTTGGACAGCCCCCATTGTGAGGTGGTGGAGACCTCTGCTTCCCTGCCTCTCTCCTGGCTGGGGGAGAGGGTGATGGCAGCCACTGGCCGGCTTGTACTCCTCCTGACAGTGTCTCTTCAGTTCCTCTCACATCTGGTGTTGGGTCAAGGTGAGCGCTACTTCCACTACCAAAACTGAAGAAAAGGTGACCAGCAGGGAGGTCTTTGTCATCATCGTCGTAACCTTTATTGGCATACAAAATAACTAACACAAAAAATATAACACAGAATAACTAGGGTTACAGAGGATCATAAGGAGAGGGTTAATTTCATAATCGTAGCTAAAAAGCTAGCAATAGAGTTCGTGATCATGGGACAACGATCGCTAAGGAGGATAGGGAGGGGGTTAGGGAAAGCGCTAGAAAGAGAGGATAACCAAGGATCGAAGTGCAGCCGACGTAGAAGTTGGTGAGCTGGGCATCTAAGAATTATATGTTCCAATGAATCCGGGGTAAGGTGACAGAAAAGAGGAGGTCTTCTTGAAGGTTATGGGTTGGGGATGGCATGGAAGATCTGGGCTAGGATCTGGGAGGATCTCCTTTCTGCCTTTGGCCTCTCTCTGATGGTATCCCATGCCAAAAAGGGCAATTAGTGACCAGAAAACAGATACCCTTACCCTATTGTCAACTTTTTTCATTTCACAGCCTACTGACAAGGTGCTAACACCATCAGGTTTTTGTTTTTGTTTTTTTACAATTGATAAGGCACACTGTACTGCAAGCAAGGGGAGGGGGCTCATATCATCCAATAGCCCTACTAAAAATTACCCTCCCCCAAACTCCCACGGCACAACTGTGGACTATTCACAGCATACCAATGTGCCACAGCACACTGGTTGAAAATCACTGACCTAAATCAACAGACGTTTCTTTGCCCCTTCCAAAAAAAAAAAAAAGCTAGTGCAGGCCTCAAGTAACATTAAAGTACTGTACATCAGCCTGTTGACTTTTTATTGTTTTTGCAAATGTCTGATAAACAATATCAAATGGTCAATTGCCAAATTCTACTGCATGCCACCATGCAGATATTTTCAAATGCGAAACACAATTGTAAGTCAGTAATCAAACACTCTAAGGCTGCAATTCTGTGCATGCTTTACCTAGGAGTAAGCGCTGTTGAACATTATGGGACTTACTTATGGGTAAACAAGTTTCGGATTGCACTGTAAGATGCTAAATGCCATTGCGTGTCAACTGCAGTATTGGATAGCAACTGTAAGATCTGAAATATCAACATTGAAATTATAGGGTGTCAGATTCTGACTATTTGGCAGGTATCCACAGTACAGTCAACATCCACATTTGCTGAAGAGAATTTTTCAGAAGCAAATGTGTTTTGGCTCTACTCTCCAAATGAGGGTTGGGGGAACACCTGTTCGTATAGGGCTCTGTTTAAGGTTGGAGATTCCTGTTAGAAAAGGTCCATGAAACTCAGGCTCCTGTTGATCAACTCCTGTTGACCAGACTCCTGTTTTATGGCAGCGTGACAGGCCTTCCTGAAAACAGGATGCCTCTAAGGAATGACACATTTGTAGGAAGGGGAGTTGAACTTCTGAGTGTTCTTGAGGAACAAAAATGCCTTGACTTGCTCTACCTGTCAGTAGCAAAGCACTCTCGGGGTGTAGCTAATTTCTACCAATTGCTCATGCTCGCTCAGCCCAAGGAATGGGATCTGTCTGACTCACTCATATCCTTCCAACAGAGGGTGTGGATTCTCTGAACCAAGTCAGAAACCTGGTTGCTCCACTTCTCTGAAGAACTGGAGCAGTGCCCAGCCTGAGACAGAAATTGAATGCCCGAGAGCAGAGGCTGTATAAATATGTACCGCACCTGTACCAGGAGGGTGGTAAACAACGGCTTTACTCCCTTAAATGAATGAGTGTTGCTTCTGGAGACAGAAAAGATCTGGCACTTGAGGTCGTAGGCGAGCCGTCTCCAAACTGGAGACTGCTGCACCATTGAAAAGCATCCCCAGCACAAGCGGCTTCTTCCAGTCCACCAGGGACTATCGCAAAGACCCCGACTACAGCCCCCAGGGGTCTTTGCGGCCAGCCGCTTCTGGGGTCTGCCACCTCAGCATGCCGCATGCGTGGAGTTTTGCAGAGAAGTGGCTGGCCAAGAAGACCCCTGGGGGTTGCAGTCGGGATCTTCACATTCGTACCGGGAGGAACGAAAGAAGCCGCTCACTCGGGGGAAGGACAGGGTGGACACCGGATCTGGCCTGCAGGTCGGAGTTTGGCAACCCTTGTCTTAGGCTAAGGTTAAAAAGAACGTTTAAAGATGACATAAGGTAGAGTCCTGTGTTTACACACACCCCTCCTTGCCCCCTGCAGCTGAAGTCATGTATGATATAGTGCTTCATGTGGAAACACGAATGCTTGACAGCCTTTTCTGCATGATCTGGGCCATCTTGCATGCAAGCCTCTCTGTAGAGCAGCTATTTTTCCACCCTTTTCATCTCACAGCATGCTGACAAGGTCCTAAAATTGTCAAGGCATACCATCAGTATTTTGACAATTGACTAGGCACCCCACGCTGCCGGCCAGGGACTAACATCCTCCAGTGGCCTTACTAAGTTATAAACCTCCCCCAAACTCCTGTGCAACACCAGCATGCCATTAGCAGCACACCAATGTGTCGCAGAACAGCACTTGAAAATCACTGCCATAGAGAGTGCCTGTATTGCATCTTACGCAGGGCATGCCAACAAAGGTTCGCATAGTCAAAGCAATGGTTTTCCCAATAGCAATGTATGGCTGTGAGAGCTGGACCATAAGAAAGGCAGAGTGCTGAAGAATAGATGCTTTCAAATTATGGTGTTGGAGAAGACTCCTGAGAGTCCTCTGGACTGCAAGGAGATCCAATTGGTCAATCCTCCAGGAAGTGAAGCCTGATTGCTCCCTGGAAGGACAAATCCTGAAGCTGAAGCTCAAGTACTTTGGCCACTTCACGAGAGGACTCTTTAGAAAAGACCCTTAAGACTGAAGGCAAAAGGAGAAGGGGGCGTTGGAGGATGAGATGGTTAGATAGTGTCACTGAAGCAATGAACATGAAATTGGGTGAACTCCGGAAGCTAGTGGAGGACAGGGAGGCCTGGCGTGCTGTGGTCCATGGGGTCGTGAAGAGTTAGACACGACTTAGCGACTGAACAACAACAGGGCATGCTAGAAATCACTGCGATTTAATCTCTAGCCCAGTAAGATGTCTTAAACGGGTGAAAGTCAATCTTCTTTCTCTTGTTCCTAATTCTGTGTTTTTTTCCCCTCCAAATCAAGTTACTGTAAACAATACCACAACGGAACCCACGTCACTGCCAACCTCTTCTCCAGGTGGTCTTTCGGTATGTTTGCTTTTTGGGACCTTCATGGGTGGGGGCAAGAACTGGGGGAGTGTCTTATGATTCCTGAAGAGGTCAGCAGAGCCCAAGGAGGCAAAGTCCTTTCCTGCTGTGGCAAATTGCCACAGTTGAATAGATATTTATTGTTGTACAATACGTCCTGGTTTTCCACTGGCACACTCAAGATGGCTAACCTGATCACCATTTGCATGGAAACATTTGCAACCTAATTATAGCAAATGTAAAAAACTGTTGTGTGGAAACTGAAATTGGCCTCCTTGCTGCACTGTAGTCAGTTGATGATATGTGGTGGCAACAAATGGCTCCTCTGTAATCTTGGTCCTGGAAATGGTTCAGGGAAATGGATCAGCCCAGCATCAATGGCCCCCTGATGCCTCCCAGACTACAGATCTTAGATTGCTGCCCTGAACACACAGCAGTGGCATTCCTATTGGGGGCGGGGAGCGAAACACTATCACAGGGACCTTAGCTTCTGTGTAATGCAGTCACTTCCCTTTGTCTCCAGAGCCATTTGCGGCTCAGAGAAGTGGCTTAGAGCCTTTGCTCTCCAAGCTGCAAATGGCTCTGGAGGCAAGGGGGAGGTGCTGTGTTGCACAGGAGCTCAGGCGTCTGCAACCCAGGCGATTTGAGCAGCAATATTTTCAGAGATTCTCATGCGCAGTGCCAAGAGTTGCTCGCCAGCATCCCTTGCAAAGATTCACCCCCAATTCCGGCACCAACGTATCTTGGGGAGTGTGAGCAGGGACCAGGGTTTTCCTTTCCCCCCCCCTATGTCAGGTCCCACCTACTTCCCTCATGTAGCCACCAGCAAGTAACCGTCTTCTCCCTGTGTTCTCTCTTTGTGGCAGACGGCGGCAGTGTCGGCAATTATCGCAGTGTGCTGTGTGCTTGGAGGGTTCCTGCTTATTGGACTCATGGTTTTTGTGGGATTCAAAGTCCGGGAGAAGCGCCAGACTGAAGGCACCTACCGGCCCAGCTCTGAGGAACAGGTGGGTGCCCGTGTGGAGACTAACACCAACCTCAAGCTGCCCCCAGAAGAACGACTCATCTGAGATGGGGAAGGGGTTCTTCTCTTGGGTCCCTGCTTGCAAGGAGCTGCTCAGCACGCTGGATTTATGTTTGTTTTAAATGGACCTGCTGCTGTCAGGCTTGAAGCTCCCAGCATGTTCAAGGCAGGCAGGAGATGAGCTGCCGTAAACAGGATTGCTCCCGACTTTTGCAAAAGGGCTTCTGCAGAAGCTGCTGCTTGCATGTGGCTGCAATGGCTGGAGACTGACAGTTCAGTGCTGCCTTGGAACTTGCCTTTCTGAGCACGCGGAAGAGAAATGGCTGCCCCCCCCTTTACGTGCTGCCAACTACCTGGTGCTGGGTCCTCGCTCTTTGTGCTGTCCAAAAGGAAGAACTCTCCTTTCTGCAAACGCGAATCCAAGGGATTTCTACTGGAGTTGGGACACCATTTGTTGCCTTGTGAGACTAAGAGGAGACCTGGGGGGTGTTGCCAGGTTTTAAGGGGCCTCCGCATGGGGCTCAGGGCAGGATTGTCCTTTTTAATTTTTTTAAGAGAGGGTGTGTTGCACTATGCCTTTTAAGTGTGCCACTATTTAATAATAATAAAAAAAATAAATTTTCCTTCTCTGGTGCTGTTAAGTGGGAATAGATGGCATCAGCAGGTGCATTCAGGGAGTGTTCCTGAAGACGGACGTGCCCACTCCCTTCCTAAGTGGAGATGTGATTCCTAAGTGTGCTAAATAATTGCAGGAGGGCAATTATTGCCCCAGCCTTGAAAGCCCCAACAGACAGGAGGTGACTTCAGCAGGGGCATATCGTTCAAGAATGTAGAAAATGTGTTTTACCTCGCGTGCATTTTGAGTGTGCCCTGTAACAACAACTCTTCCTAAATACAGTGTTAGGTGCTGCAGCCATTCTCAACCTTTTTAGTTTGTTATGGAGCTCTTCTCAGGTTCCAGACCTCCCTCCCCCATCAAACAAGGGGGAGATACACATAAAGAGCACCATGAAAATGTCAAAATTCTGATCTGCTGGGCTCTCCAGGGGGGCCATATGGCTCCTGTTGAGAATGGCTGCATACCCAAAGCCCTTCCCAATACCATCTTGTTGTTCTGTTTACAAAAGGACTGCAAGATAGGTCACTGCCGTCCTTGTATTATAGATTGATTGTACCCCAGAGATGGCGCTGGACTAAGCGAAGAGTGGCTTGCCTAAGGTTGAATTGGGGCTTCTTGATTTGGGGCTCAGTCTGAGACTTCCCTGGCTGCTATAAAGTAAGGGAAAAAAATTGAAAGATCTGATCAGAGTTCCTGTGTCAGCCTCAAGTCTCTTAATTGTGCAGTGGGGACATACAAGTTCCTATACCACCAGGGCCCCGAAACCTTAAGAGCAACTCAAATTTTCTTGCCGAGGCTGCTATATCTTCATTCCTGTTCCAATAGTGTGGTTGCTGGGAGGAGCAAAGCTCGCCCCTTGAAAGACAACTTCCTTTTGGCCATCTCATCTGGGGTTTTTTTTAACTGCCCTTCAAGGAAAGGCTGGCATTTGGCTCCATTTCTACTTCCAGTCTTCTCCTTTAACCCAGGCAGTCTTGATTAGTTCACTGAAAATAAAAGCCCACCAACAGATGTGCAAATTCAGAGTTCTCCAATACTGGAAAACATCCAGCGATTTCAGTTCTCGTTGACTATTAATGAAGTCTGAGCCCTGAGGGCAAATGGAAAGATCTGCTATTTTTTTTAGCTGACAGATTTTTCTTGGCATAAACTAAGGCTTTGTTAAGAGATTTTCACATCTGAAGTGAAAAATCCTGATGACCTCTCAATGAACTCTCTTGCAAGAGAGTTCTCTCTTTTGTTCTCTCCACACATTTTTGGCGGTGTTGTCTAATTGTGTAAATCAATGGTTCCCAAACTGTTTTTTAGCATCAAGACCCAGCTAAATAAAAGTGTCCCTTTATCAGCCACTCAGGCCTCTGTGGCTATAATGGTGATTGGCAGCAGTGCTCCCTCCAAGTAGCAGGTTATTTAATGCTTGAAGCATATTGTGTAATCTACCCTGTCAGTTTCACAAACCACCAAAACTTGAGGCCTGCATGACCCATTAGTGGGCCATGGTTTGGGAACCACGGATATAAAGCATGGTTGTGACACACATTTCATAGATGTATTCTTAATGGGGATATAGGATTGGTTGTAAATTCAGATTCACCCTCTGTAATTGCCTTTGAACTAGTTTTTTTTTTTTTAAATGCACCAGGACCCATTTATTGTGAACTCAGACCACTGTGTGAATTAGGTTCCATTCATGTTGGGGTGGTGAGGGATAAGAAGGCAACCAGACAATCTATTTTTTTTTTACCCTTCCCCTGATCCAATTGTTCTTTCACATCCCTGAACAGGTGGGAAATTCAACTGTCTCTAAAATCGTGTGACTGGTGCCAGAAGGGAGGCCACAATGTCGTTCTATGATCCATGTGAGGTGCTGGACTGGATTTCACAGTGGCCCAGATCCACAGTGTCAACCCACCAGGCTCTGCTGCTTGCAGGCCTTTTCCCCAATAAGCGGAATGAAGCCCTTCTGGTCTTCCCAGACCCCACTTTCTGGTGCAAGGAGGAAAGGCTGCATTTCTCCTCCTCGGCACATAACCTTCCCACTGTAAACTTGCACCTCATTTTTCCTTTATTGAAAAGTGCCCTTTTTGTAAAATAAATGAGTTTCTACTATTTTTCTTTCTCTTTCTGTCCCTTTGGCGTTGGAGAAGATTAGGGAAGCAGAGAGGAGGAGTGCTATGCTGGCTATCTCAACTTGTGGATCCCAAATTTCCCTCCTCCTCCTAGGTACTTTGCTCTCCAGATCTTTCCTCTCATCAACAGCTAGGAAGCTAGGCCTGGCTTGGTAAATGTATACAGTCAATTCTCGTTATCCGTTAGGGTTTGGTTCCAGGAAAACCTAGTGGATACCAGCTTAGCCTATGGATACCAAACTTAGTGGATACCAAATCATTGAGCCTATGGGAAAAGTGGGGTTAGATTGCAGGGAACCCTCTTCACCATAAACTCTGTGAATTTTATGAGCCCGAATCTTGAAATATATGGGGTAGGGTGACAGTGAGAACTCATAAACATCTGATGCTTCTTTCTCCATGCTGGCTAGCCCTCAACTTGTTGAAGGTTGTTGACTCAACAACAAGGCCTATAGTTCAGCAGTGGAGAGAGGGTTGCTTCATCCTCTTCCACGTGCCTCTTGGCTCCTTCTCTGGGCTTCCCCCAGCCCCAGAGCAGCCCTCAGGTAGCCCTCTAGTCAGCGGTGTTATGCTGCCGGAACGCTGGGCGGGACATCCGGGTGATCAACAGCCTGCCTGTCGCGTTCCGCAGCGTTACACCATTTGCGTAACCTACGCAAGCTGCGTAATTGGTTACGCAAACAGCGTAATGCTCTGGAATGCGACGGGCGGGCTGTCGATCACCCAGATGTCCTGCCCAGCGTTCCGGCAGCATAACACCGCTGCCTCTAGTGACCACTCATCATCAGCAGGGACGGGAAGGTTCTGTCGGAGTCCCCAAGATGATGAGACAAGTCTGGCAGGAGACACAGATGTGTCCAATTCTCCACAGTCCAATCCTAATATCTGTTTGATGTGGAAAACTGACCCAATCCAGATAACTTTCTAAAAAATGAGTAACTGGCTAGATGCAACTACCTCAAACCCTCCCCCCGAGGCAGTATACTGTCTCTTCCCCCTTCATGGCACCAGTGCTGCCCTGCTCATGAGGAGGCCGCTTCTCAACTCCCCTCCTCTTCCCAAACTTCTCTTGTCCCCACCCTCCTGCCTGCTGATAGCTGCCCTGAGTGCCCCCTGGCCCTGCCCCTATTGCACCCAGCACAATATTTACAGGTAATGAGAACAGTCACGGATAGCAAGATATAGGTGGCAATTCTGCCCCTCACAGATAACCAAATTCATAGACAGTGTGTATAAAGAGAACTGACTCTATTTGAAAATTCAGAAGAGTCATGCATCATGCTTAATGGTGAATTTACACCCTGAATGTGTGCCACTTAATTACTCAGCACTTGAAGACAAGCAGCTGAATGCATGCATTGACTCACAGCCCAATTCTAGGCATTACTAGAACTAGTAAGTCCATTGTGTTCCATGAGGCTTTCTCTCAGGTAAGTGTGCTTGGGATTCCACCCTCAGAAGAACACAATTGCCTGGTTGCATGCAACCAGTTCCAAGCAGGACATCTGGCCTTAGCACCTGCTTTTCAGAGCTACAGTATGTGGCTCTGAACCAGGAGATTCCATTTGACTATCATGGCTAGTATCTGATTTGACTACTTATGGAAATGAGATGGCACTCGCTTTATTTTTGTTAAAACCCCACCTAACTCACCAACCATCAGTAAACCTTGGGTTCAAAGTAGAATAGTTTGAATTATTAGCGTTGAGCTGCAAGGGATCATTCGCAGGTATGCATAACCACTTCATCCTTTGGTAATCAAGTGGCAATCAGTGTGCATGTATGAAGCAGCCCATAGTAATATCCAGTCTCTTTCAAGTGATATGCTTTTCACTGGTGTGGCTCTTCATCTTCATGTGGGGAAATGTTATGCAAAAAGCAGCCTTTCACATACAGGCATGCCCTGGCATCCATCGATTACCATGGGACGCCTATTAAAGCGATAGGGGAACATGAAACATGAAACACCTATTAAAGCGATAGGGGAACATGGAACAAATCTTTTTTTTTTTTACCTCGTTGCAGCAAAACCACTGATGTTCCCCTATCTTTCAAAAGGTGTCCCAAGTATCTGTGGTTTCAGGTATCCATGGTGGGGTCTGGAATGGAACTCCAGCAGATACCAGGGCATCTGCCTATACTGTATAGCAGAGGCAGGGAGGAGCTCTTTTCCCAAAGAGCCTCTTCCCTACTGCAGATCTATTTAAAGAGATGTGCTGCCTCCCAGTGGCAGTGGCCGGTCTGCCTGCTGAACCTGAATAGAAAACAGTGAGGCAGCTTTCACACTTGCTTCTTGCCATATTAATGGAGTCGGCCTCTTAACATCTGTTGTTTGTGCCAAAGTGGATGGATGGTGTTTCCAGCAATGCCTTTCGCATTTCAGAGCAGCCTCTAAACGTCAGAGAGCCCTCTCGTGACCTTCTGCACTTTCTGACACCAAAAGCCTTATCAAAAGGGGAGGGGTCCTGTCCCAGATGCACAACTGGCTCGGTGTAAATATATATATTTCTTTATGCCTCAAATCGTTTCTTCAGTTCTAACACCCTGGTCTGGGTCAAAGGCCTGGAAACTAAGGGCTGATGTAGGCTAGTGATCTGTCCAGGGGTGGGGTTGTTTCCCTTTGCTATACAGTCAGTCTTTGCACTGATTTTTGTTTGTAACGATGCCACAGATGATTGGTTGCTGGAACATGTAGATGCAGGTGGCTCTGCCTTTGGTGTGGGGATGGCTGCTGGTGGATTGAGAGTCTGGTCAACTCTTGCCTCCTCTTCAGATTCCACAGCTGGGCATCTTTCTGTTACATTTTCACTAGAGGTGGAAGTTTCATTGTTTGCATTCTGGGTCCATGGCACCTGTGACAGCTCATAGCTATCAGAAGCAAGCATTTCTTCCTCAGGACCAGGAATGACCTGGGTCTCAGACAGATCCTGGTCTTGTCTCTCACTGCTTTCATCTGCAAATTCGGTGGCTGGGAGCAATGTACTCTGTGTATCCTCTTGCTCCAGGCTGGGCAGGAGTGTGGGGTCCTCAGACAAAGAGTCACCATCTTGTCCCTCAAAAAGAGATTCATGGAGGGTCTCCCTACTGGGCCGCAGCTGAAACAGATGAGGGGAGACTGGTTAGGGTTTCTTTCTGTCCATTATAGCTGTGTCACTCTCTCTGGGCCTGGGCATCTTTAGCAGGTGGCCTAAACGAGGAGGGTTTACCTTAGTATAAGAGCTCCTGTCCTCAAGGTTGCAGAAGTCCAGGCTGCGCGTCCCACAGAGAGGCCGGCCCCCTTGTCTTGGTTCCAGCAGGCTCAGCGTTTCAAAGATTTCGCCCAAGAGGTCAAGGCCACCTGGTTCCAGGAAGTCGGGGTGCAGGTTTTCATCTTCTTCAGAAACAGCTTCAGGCTCCAGAGGGAATTCCAGTGAGGCTGTGCTGAAAGAGGTGGGAACGCACGTACATTTCACGCGTGAAATTTTGCGATCAGGGATTTTGCGGCACGTGAAAGTGTTGACATTTGAAAGAGCATTCCAAACAGCACACAAAGTAAGGGAGAGGTGAAACATGCACAAAGACAGCAATTTTAAAACACAAGGGGACAGCATTAATGGATGCTCAGAAGCATGCCTTTGCAGGTCTGCAGACAAGGGCTGATCCAAGGGGACCAGACTCTTTCCCCTCAGTGCTATTTCTGGACCTTCTCAGCAAGATGTTTACAGTACTACTCTCATTTTACAAAGAAAGCCAGGAAAAACCAACTGAAAAGCCAATTCATGTTTGTGTTGAAATGGAAAATCTGCAGTTCTTCCTATCAGAGTTAAAGGCAGCATGGGGGTTGGTGTGGGTCAACTGTATTTCTGAGGGATGAGCTAGCCATAAGCTAGAAAGAACAAATTAGCAAGCTGACCACAAAATGGCTTCCATGTTCTGGGTATAGTCTGTATGTAAAAAAAAAAAAAGTTTATTTGATTCTGATGCATTTGCTCTTGCTCTCATAACTGGCCAAGCATTCACTATCTGTGGGGTAAAAACTACAGGGACGTTTAACAAAATAAGATGAACCAAAACCTTAGGTTGGGTGATCAGATGTAAGACTTGTGTTCTTCTAATAATTCTACAGAAAACAGGCTTTGCACCTTGCCTGAGTTCCATATAATCATATTTGCAGATGAATTCAAATGATTGAATGGAATTAACTAGGAAGTATGAACAGCTATCGTGTGAACAGCTATCACTAGACAAAAAGTAATTGTTTCACTTTGAGCACAATTCTAACCTAGAGTTAGGCCTGCACAGTTAGTCCAGCAAAGTTTGGCTGGCACAAGGGACACCATAAAGTATGTTTGGACCACTCTCAGAGTAAGAAGCCAGCACACAGATGTGCGCCATCTTCCCTGACTCTTAGAGTGGTCCAAACACACTTTACAATGGTCCTGGTGCCGGCCAACTTTGCTGGCCCAACTGTGCTGGCCTAAATCCAGGTCAGGATTGTACCCTTTGGGTGTTTACACTGTTTTATAATCACGCCACCCATTGCAAACATCAAAAATTCTTTTTCTGCATGGGTGGTCCTGGTCCGCAAATGCTTATGCCATGATCTACATTTTTAAAGATCCAAACATAATATGAGGAAGTATGCTATTTGAATTCCTAAAAATTGTTTTAGGTTTAAAAAAACAACACCACATGCCTTATAAGTCAAACAATAAGAGGTGTTTGAAAACAGGGTTATTTATTTTACTCAGAAGTAAGCCCATTGAGTTCAGTAAGACTTAGGCTGTGATCTTATCCTACTCAGCAGAAACAAACACCTCTAACAATAGGAGACATGATAATCTTAAAAAGCCACAACCCATCTGGCATTTGTTTTTTATTACTGAGCCAGAGGCAATAAAAACCTCATTCTGGAAACCAAAGAGTTAAACCATTAAAAAAATCATTTCTTTAGAACAATGAAATCTTTTAAAACATCTATTAAAAAGTCAGGAGTACAATTAAATTCCCATTGCCTCACCCCATTCCTTAGGGCTAACCTAATCCAACCTAATTTAGTGGTTCCTGGTTCCCAAACTTACCTGGGTCATGATGCACTCACAGCCATTTCTTCCTGGCTCAACAGGCACACCCAAATCTCAAGATGCTGCAAGATCCAAGATGGTGGCACCCAGAGGAACAATATAGGAGGGGCACACTTTGGGATCCCCCGACCTAACCCTATGTCTAGTAACTCATATGTAATCCTCACTCAAAGGCAAAGGAGCACATGCAGGAGGACTTCCAGGTGGTTTACATCCCAAGCTAATGGAGGAGGTGCCCTGACTGTCCCTGAATTGTCCAAGGGCAGAACATCTTAGATTGAGACTGGAAAATCAAAGTGATCTGGGTAACAACCAATGGAGCCCTACCTTTGGGTCTGCAGTTCTGTCTGTCTGCTTTGTCTCTGTGGCCGCCTGGGGCGAGACTGTGGAGGGAAAGAGAGAGCCTGAGTCAGCAACACCTGCTGCCCGTGTTCTGCTTACCCTACCCAGCAAGTTGTTGTTCTGGGGAATACTCTTACACATATTGCCCACTTTAGCAGGAAGTAGGCAGCCACTGGGTACATATACAGGAAGGAATAGATTCAGAGCTGCTTCTGCCCAGCCAGACTTTACAAATGGGTAAAAGCTTCATGGCCAACACAAACCTGATCAAGTCATTCCTTCTTTCCAGGGAACTCTACTAGTTCTCTAAGGAGGGCTAACAATCTCTAAACTGAGAGGGCACATTGTTCTCACCAAACTACAATTCACAGAGTTCTTTGGAAGAAACATGGCAGTGAACAAAAACCAATATATATTTGCAGTTTAGTTTTAACCATCTTCCAGCCCCATAAAACTACACTGGATCCCGTATAGTCACTTTTTTTTCCATCTGTGAATCCACCTGTCTAGATTACTGGCCTACTCTCAAATTTGGGCCAACAGTATAGGAAAGGCGGTGTTTCACTTGAAATCTTGCTAGGGGCAGATTCCATACTGGGTTTAAAGATCACTAGAGGCCCTTTTCTTGCCCTTTGCTCACTGGCATTTTGTTGTCCCATACATAAACATTGAGACATAATGTTCATTGAACATTTTGGAGCAACTGGATAAACATATTAGGATCAAGCCATAAAAGATGTGGAGACCTAGGGTAGCCTGCATTTTGTCCCTCCATTCTTGAGCACCAGGTTATAGGTTATTTGTATGCAATCTTGCATTTTCATACACGCTGCCTTCAGACCATTTCTATAGGCATTAGAGACGCCCTTCCTAGCTTATTTTGATATGTAGTCTTGACACAACCTGTTCATGGCCCTTCAACAAGGCACTCATTGAACTGCCAAGGCACTCACAGTCCAAAGCCTGCACCCTGAGTGTGTCTAATGAGCACCAAGATATTTGCACTGTAGTAGTGCAGATATGCTCTCAGGAAAATTTCATCCCATCTCCAGACTTTGCCCATTGCAGTTCCCCTTTTTGCATATGATTTTCACTTCCATTTCCCACTTACCTTCCCAAAGTGCTGGGTGATAGGCAACCGGCTTTGCAGGTTCTCAGATTGTTTGCTCCTGGTGGGCAGGATGGGGCCAGAGATGTGATCACTGCTTAAGTAATTCCTTTGCAGTCGGTTCTGGCCTGTACTAGCATCCTACAGGAGGTGAGAATTATATGAAGCATAAGCTCTGCTCCTCTCCTTATGCAAACCAGCAGGCATGTCAAACAAGATAACACCCAATCACAGAACATCTAAAACCTGATTCTTTACATGACCAATCAATCAAATGTGCATGCACACACACAATCAGGTTGTAGAATTGTGTGCCCAGTCCCCTCCTTGATGCTATTGAAAAGATATGTGTTTGTTTCAGCGGCCTTCAGTTTCACAAGAGCCGGATTACTGCTTGCTGACATAATTTTTTTTGTCAGCTGCTTCTATTTTCAACCTGTTTTTGAGACTATAAAAAAAACTACATGTGTTGGTTGCCTTGGGTGTTGTTAAAATGGAAAGGTGGGACAGTAATATTTTTATATAAAAATAGAAATATTATCACACTATGCTTTTATTTATTTACCACCTGCCCTCCCTCTAAGGAACTCAGAAAAGTGCATGATTTTGCCTCCACCCTATTCAATCAATCAATCAATCAATCAATCAATCAATCAATCAATCAATCA
>JAJKFI010000082.1:2832316-2842660 GCA_029204185.1 Lerista edwardsae | reverse complement strand
TCAATCAATCAATCAATCAATCAATCAATCAATCAATCAATCAATCAATCAATCAAAAAGTATTTATATACCGCTTTTCAACATGAAGTTCCCAAAGCGGTTTACAGGCAAATAATAATAACGTTAATAATAACAACGTTAATACAGTTATTTTAACCCTCCTAACAACCCTGTGGGGTAGGCCAGGGTAAGAGATAGTGACTGACCCTGGCCAGAGAGCTTCATGGCTGAGTGGGAATGTGAACCTACTAGATATCCACAGTCCTAGCTTGGCACCTGAAGCAGTACACTCTGTTACTTATCAATATATAATCATTCCAGATGTGCAGTGGCTGGCTGGCCTTTTTCCACTTCAGACAAAAATTATAAACATACAACTTTATACCTCTTCACTACCACTCATGATGCTAAACAGTAAATAATCCCAGTAAACATCCCATAAATAATGCCCATATATTTTATTCTGAACAGGTGTTAGCTTCCTTATTAGAAAAGAGTCTCAAAATCCTGATGAAAGCTCACTACTGGGGCAAGTAAAATGCTGGGGAACCCTCACACCGTGTTCTTGAGAAGTGCCCTGAAGTTCCTTCCAGGCAGAATCAATTATGTTTTAGAGATTCATTTCCCTGTGACATCTGTCTCAAAAAGCTAGGAACAGATTGAGGTGCTTAGCCAGGGTTAATATGCAAAGACAGTAAATAAGCTAATTTTTCAAAAAATGCTTAAGGAAAAAGTGCACATGAATTTACTTACATAACATAAGAACATAAGAAGAGCCCCGCTGGATCAGGCCAAAGGCCCATCTAGTCCAGCTTCCTGTATCTCACAGCGGCCCACCAGGTGCCCCAGGGAGGCATGAGACTACAAGATGCTTGCATCCTGTTGCCACTCCCTTGCACCCGGTACCAGTAGCCCACCACCTTTGTAAGGAGGTTGCACAATCCATCATTGCCTATAGCCCACGATGGACCTTTCCTCCAGAAATCCGTCCAATCCCCTCTTAAAGGCATCCAGACTAGATACCATCACCACCTCCTGTGGCAGAGTTCCACAGATTAACTACCCGCTGGGTAAAGAAGTACTTCCTTTTATCTGTTTTAACTCTCCCAACCCTCAGTTTTAGCGGATGCCCCCTGGTTCTGGTGTTTTGAGAGAGGGAAAAGAACATCCCTTTATGGACTCTATCCCTTCCATGCATAATTTTTTATGTCTCAATCATGTCCCCCCTCAGGTGCCTTTTTTCTAGGCTGAAGAGCCAGTATGAATAATAACCCCTAACTCAGAGTCTGATGCTTCCCATCTAAGGTTGCAATCGCACTGAATATGTTTTCTTAGCCTCATAATCATCTTAAGGAGAAGTTTTGAGCCAGTGGTAAATTGTCTCCTACCTTTTCCATCAAGCGGCTCCGCATATTTTTCAGGCCGATTTTGGCATGGACTTTGGCCTAGACAATATGAAGAAGAGGTGAGGAAATACAGTGCTCGAAGGAGGGTGAATCACGCAGAGCGAGCGGATCAATTTATTCAGATTTAGGCTACAATGCTATCCACACTTACCTGGGAGTAAGTCCCATTGACAGTAATGGGATTTAATTCTGAGTAGACATGCATAGGATTGGGCTCCCAATGCATATCCCATCCCAAAGACTCATGATGGATAACAAAAAGGAAACACTGGCAAAACAAAATATTACGTAATTCAACTCCCCCTTCTCTCTTTCCCTGACTTAATTCTGAGCCTATGGTCACAGGTCTCCTGTGGTTCAAGACCAGTGATGTCATTCAGGGGGAACGGACCAGAACGGGCGTTCCGGATCCTAACAGGCTCCATGGCTGGTTCCGGATTCCCAACAAGTGCCAAACAAAAGTGAGTTCCTGTTCTTAAATCATTTGAATGACATCACTGTTCAAGACCCTGCGAAAGGAAGAGACTGAAGTGTTGCATTTAATTTGGCTGAACCTGGATGGGTGGGGGAATATTACCAGGTCTGATGGAACCTGATAGATGGAGAAGGGGAAAAAAAAAAACAAGGTAAGCAGAGAACAGCATACCCCTGACACTGAGATTTCAGTCTTCTGGTTCCCAAACATACTGTGGTCATGACACCCTTCTTTTGCAGTGGCCTCTTCCTCCCAGCTCTCTTGGGCGCCACCATCTTGGATCACACAAGGGTTTGCTGCAACACCCACTACTTGGGAACCACTACTGGAGACCCTACAACAACCCTGGAACGTTTGATCAAACCTTGAGAGCTAGTGACTCTACCTAAACTCAGACCACAACTTAGTGCCCTTGTTGTCTGAACAAGAGTAACATACATGGTGCCACTGAAAAAGACCTTCATGGTGATTCTCCAGGATGTAAGGGAGAAAGGTGTCAGTTTCTACGGGCATTCATTCATTCATTCATTCATTCATTCATTCATTCATTCATTCATTCAAATAGTGTTCATAAACTGCTTTTCAACACAAAGTTCACAAAGCGGTTTACAGGCAAATAGTAATAATAAAGTTAAATGGCTCCCTGTCCCAAAGGGCTCACAATCTAAAAATATGCAAAACTCCATCAGCAACAGCCACTAGAAAAGACACTGCGCAGGGGTGAAGAGGGACAATTATTCTCCCCCTGCTAAATGTAAGAGGAACACCACATGAAAAGTGCCGCTTGCCCAGTTAGCAGGGGTAATTGCATCTGTGTAATTGTCTCGCCTTCAAGGTGTACTGAAGCATGCCTGGCACAAGAGGGCAGCAGACTACAGGGGCCTCAGGGCTGAGCTCCCTGTTCAACTGAGGTGAACACAGCTGCCATCTATTAAGCCAGACAACTGGTCCATCTAGGTCAATATTACCTATACTGACTGGCAGAGGCTCTCCAGAGTTCCACTCCCCAGCTCAACCTGGAAATATCAAGAATTGGACTTGAAACTTTCAACATGGAAAGCTGATGCTACATCTCCTGCCAGCTGGGCTAAGGCTGCACTTTGGAATTACTTTGCGATAGTACAGAAGCTACTTTGTTGTATCAGTGCCCCGAAGACAAGCAAAACCTTTGACACGCATTGAGCCTGATCATTAAACAAAAACATTTCCATGGCACGTTTGAGGTTTCCCAACCCTATTGTTTCCTATTGCCCAACTACAGGGGCAACCTCTTCTTCCCTTCATTCTTTCTCTGCAGAAGTCCTAACCCCAACATGTGGTGATGGTACCCACAGTTGAGATGGTTTTTCAAAGTGATTAGATAAACCCACAGAGCAGGATAGGGCTACTGAGTGAAATGAACCCTGCAGTTCAGAGGCAGCCCACTTCCAAGTACCAGCAATTGGAAGAAAAAACGGGGTGCCTTCGGGCAGAAAGGCGGGGTATAAATTTAATAAATAAATAAAAACAGGGGAGGGGCACCACCTCCACGACAGTTGTGTAGCTGAGGGGGGTCACAAAGGCCACATGACCTTGGGTGGCGTTGGCCTGGGGGGTGGCAATGCCACCTCTGGGCCACCTGCCCCCTTGCTTGCAACCTTGACAATGCCTGGCTTTGACAATCAATCAATCAATCAATCAATCAATCAATCAATCAATCAATCAATCACTAGTATTTATATACCGCTTTTCAACATGAAGTTCACAAAGCGGTTTACAGGCAAATAATAACATTAAAGTTAAATGGTAATGGCTCCCTGTCCCAAAAGGGCTCACAATCTAAAAGAATGGAGAACACCACCAGCAACAGCCACGAGAAAGACACTGTGCTGGGGGGAAAAGGGACAATTACTCTCCCCCTGCTAAATATAAGACGACACCACTTGAAAAAGTGCCTCTTGCCCAGTTAGCAGGGGACAGCACTGAGGAAGGCTCTAGGGGCGGGTTCTGCCCACCCTGGAGCCTTCTCTGGAGCGGCCTTGGCATGATCGATGGCTGCAATTACTTCTGGCACAGCTAATCAGGCTCCCTGGGAAGGCTCCGGGGATGGGCGCAACCCACCCCTTGTGGGCGCAGCCAGAGCAGAGCTCCCAACAGAAAGCAACCTGCTCAGCTCTGACTGCACTGAGAAAGGCTCAAAGGGTGGGTTTTGCCCACCCCTGGAGCCTTCCTTGGCATGGCTCATTGGCCGTGCTGGAAGTAATTGCAATGATATTATCATATCACCGCAATAACCAATCAGCGTGGCCCGTGGCAGTGCGCTGGTCAGCTAAACCACTGCCTCACACCCTGCTTGTGAGCCCCACTGAGGCTGGCATCAAGTCAGCTGTTGTGAGAAGCAGGATCCTGGAGATTTGCTATTACCAACTCCTTAATGGGGTCAGGAAAAGCAAGCTAGGGAGACTACAGGTATAGTGGGCTTCTTGGACAGTACAATGAGGTGGGACACCTGCAAGGACAACTCAAAGACACCTGGGACACCTGCAAGGACAACTCAAGCCTGCTCCTTCAAAACTGGCTGTTCAGCATAGTACCACTGAAAGAGGACAGCAGAAGAGAAAGGCTTGGGGCAAATCAGAGCCTGGCACAAAGGCATCTGGCAGCACATCTCTGAGGTTGCCAGTGCCCAGGAAACATCTCTCCTCTCTCTTCCTTGTGGCATGGTTGCAGGTTGAAAGAAGAAAAGCAGCTGATCACTGGAGCATTGCTTCTGGCAACCTCCAGCCAAGTGCCTTACGTATTTGTAGACGTTCCGAACAGTTGGATTGGTCTTGTTTTTCATGGTACTTAGCAGGGCTCCTCCACCTTTCTGGGAAGAGAGAGAAAGCACAAGCAAATCAACTGGAAGCAATCATCAGGCAAAGAGGAAACAACTGGCCATGCCTGTGTCTTTTTACATTGCCTTGAATTTTCTAGCATTTCCTTGAATGCTACTCAAGAGTAGCATTCAAGGAAATGCTAGAAAATGCGAAGAGCACAAGCCATAGACTCAGTAGGGAAGACCAGTCACATGAAGAACGAATGGAAGCTTAATGAGACTAGATGGACACCTACTGGACAGGGAAGGCAATGTAGGAAAAATCAGTTTGGTTCCCTGCCCCTTGTAGGAGGAGGAGGTCACTCAAGCAGCCTTCTCCATAGGGATTTGAAGGAGGAGTCTGGAGAGACTGTTCAGGCTATTGGTGTCTCAGGTGCGGAATAGTGATGCCTAGTATTAAACGATGCTTCACTGTTTTGTATACATTATTCTCTGTGGCAATTTCTGTCACAGCCCTGCAAGTTGGTCGACATTATTCTTCCCATACTGCAGACAGAAAGGAGAGGGGGGGGGGGGTCTGAGAGTGCATGACTAGCTTAATTAAGGCAAACTAAAAAGAGCTACTGTATTACCAAAGCCAAGATTCAAATGCAAGACTTGCTGATTCATAGCTCAGTTTCTAACGATTACAATCACAGTTACAACTCAAATTAAGAATCAACTTTCTGATTTGGAAAAGAAGCCTGAGAACTCTTACCAGCGTTCTCTAGGTTCTGGGGGCCCCTTACGTCCTGTGCTGGGCCCCATGGAGGTCTGATGATGTCGTATACTTGCTTGTGCATGCACACACTGCTGTTCCTCTCCCTCCCCAGCGACCTAGGGCCCAATCCTATCCAATTTTCCAGTGTGGGTGCAGCCATGCCAATGGCGTGTGTGCTGCATCCTGCAGTCACAGGGGCCTTCTCAAGGCATGGGAACAAATGTTTCCTTATCCAGGGGCTACATGGCTGCAGTGGTGCTGGAAAATTGGATTGGATTGGGCCCTCCGTTCTCAGCTGGCCAAAAAAGAGCAGTGCTCATTCTGTGCTGTAGTCACTGAGCAGCCTCAATGGCGCTCAGGAAGGAGCAGGCAGGAGCAGATCTAACAGAGCGAGCCACTTTGTTGTCATCTCTTGTCTCCCCCCCTCTCAGAATGAGCTTTCTCAGAGGTCCCCTGAAGGAAGGAAACCCAACTATGCAGAGGAAGGATAGAAGAAAGCGGCAGCAGCACAAGTCATGTGACTGAGCAACTTGCACTGCTTTTGCCACTTCCTGCAATTGCTGATGGACGCTTCAAGGATCAGCTGGGAGGGGGGTCCCTGTGAGCCCATGGCCAGTGCCCAACTTGGCTCATTGGTGACCAGTTATGTTCATCTTGCCCTGCCTGGAAGACTGAAAACTTCTTTCCACTAATGCGGTACAGGCAGAGGCAGATCTAAGGGAGGGCAAAGCTCTAAGTTTTGCAAGAAGCCTTACCTTGCAGTGGAAATCACTCCTCTTCTGCACTGTTCTAGCCAATCCTCACAGGGAACAGCAACATCTTGGCGTTACATTGCTTACTAGCTACAGCAGCAAGGGAGAGGAGGGATTTACATGACAGGGTAAGGCTTCCTGCAACACTTAGAGCTTTGCCCTCCCTGTAGATCCGCCTCTGGGTACAGGTTATAAATATGTAACCAGAATGTTCTTCTGCATTAACTCCATTGACAATCATAGAAACAACACAAGAGTGTGACTATGGGGCTTGCACAGGAGAGCTCTCCAGTAGATTGGTTCTCATTAATGAGAGTTAGGCAACTCCCACAATGCTGCCCTTCAAGGTATGGTTGGGTCACCTCTATTCACTGTCCTACCCAAGATCTGGATCTAGAAGACAAAGGCTCAAGTACCAACACTGCCACAAGCAGCCTTGGACAAAATCTTCTGCCCCAGGCACATTTTTCTACTGGTACAGATATTTTTATTATTGTTGTAACAATAAACAGGATTTGCTGGCAGCCTTTCCAGACCAAAAAATTCTATAAAGCAGGTCAAAAAACGTTGGGAAGAACACTGGCTATCATGGCAAGATAAATGCTAGCAGAAGACAACAGCTCCTACCAAACAGAGAATCATCCTCTTACCTTAAGGTTCTCCACCCAGAGCTGGTAGGAGTGCATGTTACCTGGGGAGAAAGATGGGAAAGATAGGTTTCCATGAGGGCCTAGGTTATGACAAGAGGCTGAGTCTTGAGCTGTCCATTCAGGCAAGCTTTACATCTCTGCCAGTCCCATATCCCAGAGTTTAGCACCCTTCCGTGGCACCACAACTAGCAGTTCACTCATTTGTTCCTCAGAATTCTGACACCAGCTTGTAGCAGCCTCCCGAGGCTTCATTCTGCTTTTTTTCAGCCCCTGAGTTCAGGGAGGGTTTGTGCCTTGTCCATTTTACTGCCTTGCCAGTGTGCCATGAGATGAAAAAGATTGAAAATCACCACCTTAGTATATCCACATTCCATTCACTACCTAACAGAGAAACAAAACCAATGTTTTGTTACCTGGTGACAGGCTTCTGTTGATCTCTTGCTCAAAGAGGTCAGAGAAGTCCTCCCCAGCATTCAGCTTCTCCAGGCGGTCATCAATGAACTGAGGGAGTTGAGGGTGTACAGGGATGGGGTGAGGGAGACACAAAAAAGAGAACTATAAGAAGATGCTCTTGACATGTTGCACTCTGCACGCTCAAGTATGTGCACATGTGCATGTGTGCACTGATCTGTGAAGGAGTCAGGATCTGCTTTGGGAGTCAGGAAGCTGGACTTGACTGAATGCTCCTTCCTTCCTGATGATGCTATTTGCCTTTGAACACCTGCTTCAACATACCAGAGACCCACAAACCCCTACCTGCTTGAAGAGCTGCAGGTGCACAGCCTGCTGCAGGAAGGCCTGCATGGCACCAGACCTTTGCTGCAGGAATGTGTCTTGGCAAAAGGAGATCGGCTCTCCCTGATGAGAAAGAAAGAGACAAGAGTGAGCGCAATCAGGGCATAAGGACATGGATTTGTAGATACAACAAGTATGTATCAGGCGAGCACTCCTTAAGTCTTGGGGAAAATAAGTGCAGAGAAGAACTCTCCTGGAACATTCCCCTGAATGTTTTAGACAATTCTAGTAGTTTTACTAGTAGTGTGTCTAGTAGTTTTAGACAATGGAATGGAGACTGGAGAAGAATTTGGAACTGAACATTGAAGGAGTGCACTGAAAATCCTATCAAAGGCAGGAATATGCTTCAGATGTCTGATGCTGCTTCTGTGGTGTGACACACAGAAGGCCCACAAGAGCCTTCAAGGATTGGCTATACTTGCAGTGTAAAACAGGGGGCTATTTGCACACTTTCAAAGAACTGTGAACTGAATTGATGTGATGCTTGGGGGCAAAGAAAAGAGACCCCTGAGACCTGGGTTGTCAGGGCCTGGAACCTGTTGCAAGGGTTCATGATCTTTGACGTGACATTTTCTGGGCTGCAGAGTAGGTGAGGCTGCAGAGCCAAGAGAGGAGAGGGGCTAGTGAGCCATCCCAGTCCTCCTCCCCCTCCATAGCCAGGCTGACCCACTTCCTTAGGCACTGACTCTGGGCTAGCTCTCAACCCCCCTCACATCCTTCTTCGTGGGCTGGCAGCAGGCTTTTAATTTCTGCCACATCTTGGTCTGCTTCCTCTCCTACCCCTGCAATACCGGGTGCTCCACCAAACCCACTGACCATTAGCTCCAGCCTATCCAGAAGTAACATGGACGGAGCCCAAGCAACCTGATTAGAAATTTGGATCAGTGTCTTCCCCCCCTCCCACACACACACACATAGTTTAAAGCAGATGTTGCTCTAATTCCTCTGTAACATGAATGTATCACCTGCCTTAACCAGAATGTTCATTCATGTGGCAAATCTACTTTCTCTTTCACATGAACAACTCATGTGAACAACACAGATCTCTCTGCCTTCCTCTTCTGCTTGTGGGGTTCCCAGAGGCAGCTGGTGGTCCACAGTGGGATATAAGATGCTGGACTAGATGAGCCTTTGGCCCAATCCGGCAAAACTGTTCCGATGTCCTTAACTATCAAATCTAGCAAGAATATATACAGTACTTGCACAACTATTTCCATGCGTTCATAACTTTTCAGTCTGTGGTGGGTTAGTGTGCTATTAAAAAATGGATGGATATTAGCAAGTGCTGATGTTCAACGCAGGGATGACTTCTGCACATGAAGCTGATGTTAAAGCAGGCCAGGTCACAATTTTTTGCTCCTCAGTTGGCAACTCTGTGTCATAAACATTTGACATTCCTTTTAAAACTGCCCTCCTTCTAGTCTAAAAAGCTTCTAAGAGGGATTGGGGAAAGGTGATACATTTGCGCAATGCATTTCCCCTCCATCTGGCGGGCTAAGCCAAGAGGAGCCAAACCAATGATGTCATTCAGGGGGAACGGACCAGAATGGGCGTTCTGGATCCTAACGGGCTCTGTGGCTGGTTCCGGGTTCCCGACAAGTGCCAATCAAAAGTGAGTTCCTGTTCCTAAATCATTTGAATGACACCACTGACTGAGCCAAACCACTCACCGGGTGACAAATGAGTGCCTCGCGATAGCTGCCAAACAGCAGAGCCTGCGCCCTCAGGAAGGCTTGGGCTACTCCATCACCCGCAGTTGCCGATTGTTTCTTCAGTTGGTACTTCAACAGAGAGACCTGGAGTGGGGGAAAGGGGACAAGCGGATCAACAATCCAAGGGCCTTTCCACACAATTGCAACAAGGACCACATCTCATATGCACAAGCCCCAACCAATCCTCGGTAGTATCATATTCTGTCCCCCTGGCCAGTGCCAACTTCCTGATTCTGAGGGCTTCTTAGACAAGGCACTCTCAGTGCATCAGTGAATGCCTTTAATTTAACCTGGAAGGGGGAGAATGTGCAAATCATGAATTCTCTCAGCTATCTTGGGTACAAGGCATGTATGGTGGCCAGCGATCTTTGGGTGCCCTTATGGCCCTGACAAAGACTCCAGTATGGAGCTGGACTGAACTGGACCTTGACCAGAATGTTCATTCATGGGGCAAATCTAATTTCTCTTTCACATGAAAAACTCATGTGAACACAGACCTCTCCGCCTTCTGCTTGTGGGCCACTCTGGCTTGTGGGCCACTCACGTGTTCATGCTTGGTGGGGTAGGGAGGAGGTAACCTCCTTGGTGGGGGGGAGGAGGGGGAGGGGAGGATTGTTGGTGCTTACAACTTAAAAAAATAGGATTGGGAATGCATTTCAGCATCAGAATTCACAGCTTGGAAATAAACTTACAAAGAAGATAATACAAAAGTTAAGTTTCTGGAAACAACAGGGCAGTTTAGTCAGAGGACATGCCCATGTGTTTGCTGGGAACTAAGACCAATGAGGGCACTAATCTTAAAGACATAAAATCTGTAAAAAAAAAGTTTTAAAATTTTGTTTTAATTTGTTCTATTTTAATGTTTTTTTTGTTTCTATTATCTTTTGTATGTTTTACCTTTTTGTTGTACACTGTTTTGAGTTTTAGAAAAGCAGTATGAAAGAAGTAAGTACATACATACATACATACATACATACATACATACATACATACATAC
>JAJKFI010000082.1:2760047-2828814 GCA_029204185.1 Lerista edwardsae | reverse complement strand
TCTCTCTCTCTCTCTCTCTCTCTCTCTCTCTCTCTCTCTCTCTCTCTCTCTCTCACACACACACACACACACACACACACACACACACACACACACACCCCTGCTTGATGTTGCACTGAGCACTATTGTTGGCACTGACACTGAGAGCTGAGGAGTCACAGCCCAGCCAGGTGGGTCCACTGACAAACTTACGCCCTTGGCCAGTGCCCAATTTGACCAACTCACACCTCATCATGGTAATGGGCTGGCAGGCTGGGCTAGGCCTCCTGAACTGAGACTGCATCAGGGGTTGGCCAGGTAAGGCACTGGTTGAGGCCCACACCCATCAAGTGTTTCACCAGACAGGTCTGACCCCTGAAGCCTCAGTACTGGTGGCAGTGCCTAATGTACAGGGTGACTCAAAATGAATGGGACAAAAAGGCAAGCAACGTTAAGTTGCTGTAATGGATTTAATTTGAAAATAAAAAAAATATAGCGTGAAAGTACAACTATACAAGTTTTATCTGGCAACAACGAAAAGTCTGCTATTATCGAAATAGTCACTAGAGGCGCTTTTATTCAAAATGGCAACATCCCCGCAAGAGAAAGCTTACTGTGTGTTAGAATACGCAAAAACTTCATCGGATTGGCCGTGCTGGGTCAAAAGATGTGCCATTACTTTTTTTGGCCGCCCAGATCCCCAGATCTAACGCCGTGTGATTTTTTCCTTTGGGGGTACGTGAAGGACAACGTGTTCGTGCCCCCACTTCCTCAGGACTTACGGCAATTAAAGCAGCGGATAAGTGACGTGTTGGACTCAATAACACCGGATATGCTAGCAAAAGTGTGGCAGGAATTGGATTACCGCATAGACATTTGCCATGTCACGGGAGGGGCCCACATCGAACAGCTTTAGAAACTTGTATAGTTATAGTTTCACGTTAAATTTGTATTTCAAAAATAAACCCATTACAGTAGTCACAGGTATGCTTTCTTTTTGTCCCATTCATTTTGAATCACCCTGTATTACCTGGGACAGGAGGAGTCCAAGTCAGGGCTTTACAGTGGGCCCCCAGTAATCTGAAGCCAACACTGCCCCTGGACTCCCCCCTGCCTTCCCCGCACTTGGGCCCTGCCTGGCAACTTCTCTTGTATCATGTATTTGTGAAATCCACACCTACAGACTGCACCAAAGATTCCTGCCT
The DNA here is from genome assembly GCA_029204185.1 of Lerista edwardsae. Classification (NCBI taxonomy): domain Eukaryota; kingdom Metazoa; phylum Chordata; class Lepidosauria; order Squamata; family Scincidae; genus Lerista; species Lerista edwardsae. The sequence continues at coordinate 2,827,630 of JAJKFI010000082.1, read as the reverse complement.
GTGTGCACTCACTAGCAGAGGTAGCTCTGAGAGCTGATTAATGGGCCTCTTGAAAACCTTCAGCCCTTGGCAAATGTCCAGTTCTGCCCACAGTTGGCACTAGACAATGGGGAAAAAAAAGAAAAAGTCTGTGGGAGATCCTGTGTATAATCCACGCATTAAATCCTTGGTGTGCAGGATGACAAGTCTAGATCTTGGCCAGGAAAGGGTTCTGTGCTAAAGCAGAGCCAATTGTCCAAACTGGACAGAGGGCATCTAGCAACCAGGCACTCTCCCCTTTGCTGTTGCTGCTGCCAGGCATCATCCCAGCTTTGGAAAGTGTCTCCGTACCAAACTCATGTGACCCCTCACTGAAAACAGCACAAGAGGCTGTGATAAAAATTACAAACACAAACCTCTGGCATGGATTCAAAGAGAAGGTGGAAGCAAAGTTGGGCTCCTTTCCAGGCACGCGCGGGGCATGGAGCACCAGCCTCCAGCAGGCTCCACAGCATCCCCCCTCCTTTCCACATAACACTCCCCCACAAGAACATCCTCATGTAAGAATGTCCCTTCCCAGATGCTGTCTTCTCGGAGCGCCTCACCCCTTGCAAGAGGGATGTGCCAGAGCTTACCAGCAGTAGTCGAGGAGGTGTGGCGGCAACACAGGGATGTAGATGTGCTGCCAGTGCATGGGATACAACATGGAGGAGGAGGCCTGCACACAAGCCGTGAGCTGCGGGGAGGCACGGAGACAGCTTTCATTAGACATCAGTCCCTTCTTGGGAGGGGACCCCACCACCAGCTCCAACACCCTCAACTGCCCAGAGCTCTCCCACTCCCTCTGTGGCTGCATTCCCATAGCACTTCCCTGGAAGTAAATGTCACTGAATACAGTGGGACTCCCTTCTAAGTAAATATGCATAGGATCATGCTATGCCCCATTTCTCCATGCAGGTCCTTATTCTTTGCACTGCTTCTGAGAACACCAGCCCATCCTCCCCCCCCCCTCAGCACCACCTCCTCACTGGTTCAGGAAACCTTGCAGGCCATCTCATCCCATCCCCCAGACCTTTGCCCTCACCGTGCTGAGCTTGCTGGTGGTGAGCAGGATCCGTCGCTCGTGCAAGAGGCTTGCATACAGTTGCAGCATGTTGTTCACGTCCAGAGCCACCACAAACTCCGTCAGGTTCCTCTGGGGGAACCAGCACCTGGTTAGGCTTTCCATGGCAGAATTAGCACAACGCAGTCCCCCCTGATCTTCCTTCCACCTTCCCCCCTCCTGATACTCGTGAGTACTCTCTTCCACCCATTGTGCTACATTCCATTCCCAGGGTTGGCATCAACGTATTTTCTATGAACAGGCTCCTTAACAGAGGACCAGAGCAGGGAGTGCGCACAGTGGTGGCATCTAAATGATTTAAGAACAGGAACTTACTTTTGATTGGCACGTGTCAGGGCCCGCCCGCCGGAAGTGATGTCATAAGCCGGAGGCTGGCGGAGCCCAGGTCTACCCGCAGCTGGTTCCTATGGGTAGACTGGTTCCTATGGGTAGACCCCTTTGCCCCTCTAGGAATCCAGAGTCGCTCCCTTTAACCCTCTGAGTGCTGGCCAACCAAGAAGAAAAGCTCTTTGCAGAGGAATCGGGAGGGGGGAGGAGGGGGGAAGCACCGCAGAGTGAAGTGGGCAGAGTCAGCCCTAATTTTAACAAGTGGAACTGAGTTCCCCCGCGTTCCCCCTACATGACATCACTGAGTGCGCAGCTGAAGCTTTTGCTGGTCCCGTACTCCACACCAGAAGCAGGCTCAGAATTACTACCTTTCTGCCTGCCCTGCAGCCATGCTAGAAAATAGCCTTTGTATAAAAAGGGGGCAACCTACTGGTCCCAACCATGTTCAACCTTTTTCTCAGACCGCCATTGTGCACTGTTCTTTTCCTTGCCTTGGGCACAGCACAGCGCAGTACACTACTGCCCCCCTGAAGTCCATCTCCAGTCCTCCTCTGACATCTTTATAGCATGGCCAAGCCAAGTCCTTTCAACCAACCCCCACCTCTATTCTTTGCAGGTTGGCTTGCCACTCCACTGCAATATCAACAGTTCTATAAGCAGTGCAATGCTCTCCGCCAATTCTTTCCTCATCCACAAGTGTCATGAAGTAGGGCTCTGTTGCTTTGGGGAATAGATGTTGAGTGTCATTGAGAAAGACACACAAATCTAACCCAGATGGCACGATTTTCCAGGAAATTCTCAAATTAGTACACAGTATTTAGAATATGACACTTTTCAGCAAAAAAAAAAAAAAAAAAAAAAAAAAGGTTCGCAAGGTGATTTACGGACAAAATCAAAGAATTGACTCCTTGCCCCCAAAAGGCTTATGATCTTATAAAAATGCAGACAAAACACCAGCAAACAGCCCCTTGAAAATGCATTGTGCTAGGGTGAAGAGGGACGGCAGATTTATGGAGGAAAATTCCATCACAGGTTACAAGCCATGATGGTTATGATGAACCTCCTGGTTCTAGAAGTAGGTTACCTCAGAAGTGCAAGGGAGTGGCAACAGGATGCAGGTATCCTGTTGCCTTGTGTGCACCCTGAGGCATTTAGTGGGCCACTGTGAGATACAGGAAGCTGGTCTAGATGGGCCTTAGGCCTGATCCAGCAGGGCTCTTGTGTTCTTAAGAGGAGCACCACTTGAAAATGTGCCCCTTTGCCCTGTTAGAAGGGCAAACTGCCTCACTGAGTAGGAGGATTTTCTGCCTCAAGCACCACCATGTTTTCAGCTGGTCCTGCTGTTCTTCACAGCATCAGTGGCTCAAACTCAAGGATCGGCTGTGAATCAGGGTTCACTAGGGTTGAGTTCCAGAACTTTTTTCCAATCCCAGACCCTGAGTGATAGAATGTCTGTGGAGAGAACCCTTCACACCCTGAGGTTCAGATATACAACATTAAGGAGCCATGACGACTTCCAGAATCAAGTGCTGTTGCCTCTCCTTTAAGAGGAAAAAACATCATTCGTAAACACCACTATCAACTACCCTGACACTCCATGAGGGAGTCACCATGACTTACGTTTTCAGGGATAGTGGGCAGTTTGCCATGGTCAGGAGCAATGAAGTACAAAGTCTGGAACAGAAATGGAAAGAGGTTGGAAACCCAGCTCAGTTTGAAGGGAGCTCTGTAAGGAAACGTTAGTGCTGGGGTAACCTCAGCCACACATGTTAATGGCCAGCAGCCGATAGGCAAGACTCGCCAGGGCCAAGTCACACATGACACCAGGGGATCTGGGACTGATCTCCCAAATTGTAAAATCACCATTACTATTAAGTATGAAGCTGCAGAAAGAGAGAGAGAGAGAGCTGCTAACTTGATCAGGAAACAGTGCAGGAGTGTTTACGCATTCTCCCACATTTTTTTTTCTCAATCAAAATTGTCATTCCCATTAGTGTGGTGTTAGGGGAATATTAAAAAGGTAATATTTTCCCCACAATATTGTGTTTCCCCACAACCGAATGGTCTAGTCGTGACCGACTGTAGGGGGTGGTGCTCATCTCCGTTTCAAAGCCTGTAGAGCCGGCGTTTTGTCCGAGGACAAGGTTCTGTGGTCATGCGGCCGGCATGACTCTACGCTGTAGCGCATGGAATGCCATTACCTTCCCACCGAAGTGGTCCCTATTTATCTCCTTGCATTTAGGTGCTTTTGAACTGCTAGGTTGGCAGGAGCTGGGACAAGCAACGGGAGCCCATTGCACAGTCTTGAACTCCCAACCTTCCGGTCAGAAAGCCCAGCAGCAGCGGTTTAACCTGCTGCGCCACCACGTAATATTCCCTTAGGGGAATATTACAGGCACTGTATTCATCACCCCTTTGTAGCAAAAAGCAAGGAAAACAATTTAGATCAGGAAAATAACAGGGGAGGAAAGAGTTAAATGGATTTGCACTACTTCTCCAATCAAATTAGCAGCTCCTCTTTCCTTGTATGCATTTAGAAAACATCTAAGGCAGAAATATTCATCTGATGTGCCATGGCACATTGGTGTACAACAAATGTTCCACAGGTGTCCCACAGGAGTTTGGGGGAGCATCATTTATTAGGAGGGCTGCTGGGGGATGTGAGCCCCACACCAGCTGTGCAGTGTGCCTGATGGTGTGTCCGGAAAATTTTACTGGAAAATGGAGTGTTTGCTCCCTTACCCCAGGCAACCCCAGTGTGGCACCAACGGATCTCTTCAGCTCTGCACCTGCACTTGAGCAGACCCAGAGATGAGGAGACCTGTGTTGGGGTGCCTGGCTCAGAAGGGGGGTTAGGATTCAGTGGCATAGGCTGCCGTCATCCCTGCCCTCCCTATGCCCTCTACACCTTCCCCCTGCCCTCTCCCCACCCAGAGAAGTTGCACCGCTGTCTGGCAGTGTTGTTTATCCTCAGTGGCAGCATGGCTTCTTCTTTGTGGCACTGAGGCCCAGAGCCGCTTTACTTCCCAGGTGCCGTAAACAGGCCCATTTACAACGCCCAGCACCAGTAGTACGCAACTACCACCAACACTAAGGGCTTCAGGGCCAGGTCCTCAGGTAAGCATAATACGTAGTGTTTTAGACTCACTGATGCGGTCCCGACATCTAGACCCTGGTTCTTATCTTGTCTCTTCAATTCCTTTCCACTGGAAATTTTCAATCTGCTCACTCTGGGGTCCTGCCAAGGCAAATGGGCCAAAAGATGTGATGGATATTCCAAGCCTGGGTCCAAAGAGGCAGACATAAAATCTTAACTTATAAAGAAAGAACTAACTGGGTCTTAAACACATTTGCTTTTTTTCACATATAATACACCACTCTTTCCTTCAGAGAACTGATGGGAGAATAGATGACTTCTCTCTTTCCTCCTCACAACAGTCCTGTGAAGGTTCAACTGAAGGAAAATGACTGGCTCCAGTTCGCCCAGTGAGCTCCATGGCCAAGTAAGGACTTGAAACTGGGTATTCCTGTTCTACGTCCAGCACTCTAACCTCAACATTACCAACTCACTTTAGCTTTTCAGGAAAAATAATTTTGATTTTTCTTGATGTATTTTTGAGTATAGAACAAAACTTACTTTAAAAAAATATTTTCACTTACTAAATCCCACAGAAGCCAATGATACATTTTACTATTAACCGTAATATTGGTCTCTTCCCTGCTGCAGCTGCCACTAAATGTCCTTTGCAAGATCAAACTAAATTGTATGTGAGCAACCAAGTTTGCTTAATCATATCCCTGCAGCATTCATAGAGCAGGAAGTGGGCTCTAATGTTAACATGACATGGGATGCACAGGGTGAGGGGTCCTGACTCTCCACCCCTCCCGCATTTTCTCACTGTGCTCCTCAGGTCAGGTACCTTTCATCCCAGCATGGTTTCAAGAGCTGGGCTGGAAGAAAAGTGCCTACAGCAATGTAGCACAGGTGGCAAGGTGGTGGGGAAAGGGTTGGCTCTCTTCACTCGTCGTAATGTAAAAGCAGACCAACCGCCACACACACACACACACTCTAAATTGGTGAGCATGGTAGGCACCTGATTAAACACTAACATGACTGCCCTCATCACATCTAATTTGTCTCACCACATTTAATTTTTCACATTTTTATACCACCCTTCTTCCAAGAAGTTCAGGGTGGTGTATACAGTTCCTTCCCTCCGTTTGTCCTCACAACAGCCCTGTGAGGTACGTAAGGCTGAGAGAGAGAGAGAGAGAGAGAGAGAGAGAGAGAGAGAGAGAGAGAGACTAACCCAAGGTCACCCAGGAAATTTCATGGCTGAGCAGGGATTTGAACCTGAATCTTCCAAGTCTAATTCCCAAATCACGACACCCAGAGTCTCCAAACTACGGCCTGGTGGCCAAATCCAGCCCACCACAAGATTTTATCTGGCCCACAGCAATATTTGACATTTTTTACTCATTTTATATCATTTCTAAGCATGGCATTGTTTCTTTGTCAATGTCACATTTCTCTTTTGTTCTGAATCATATCATGCTGATTACAAAAATGATCCAAGTAAAACGTATTCATTCATTTAAATTTCATTCATAAAGCTGATTTTTTTTCAGCCCATGAAAGTCTGTAAAATATACACTTAACTGTGGCCCTCGTACTGAGAAGCCTGGAGACCCTGGTCTAGTTACTCCCCTCAGGGGTGCATGCAGTGGTGGGATTCAAATAAATTAACAACTGGTTCTATGTCCTTCAGGGCGGCCTTCAGGGCCATCCGCTGCCTTTCTTCCCTCACCCAACCTAAAATTAGCAACCGGTTCTGCAGAACTGGTGAGAACCGGCTGAATTTCACCACTGGGTGCATGCTTTCTGGCTGACCCTTCACCCTCAGCAGTTAGAGGGATGGTTCACATGATATAGTCCGTCACATCTTACTCAAGGGTTCTGAAATCAATACGTATGGCAAAAATAGTGTATTGTATAGTCAAAATGACTCTTACACCCAAAAATACCTATTGTCTCTCTAAAAACTAATGCAGGGAATCTTATCAAGCACTAAACACAATTCATTATCCCATCTCATTTTCACTCTGGGGCATATTATATGCTCAGTAAATGAAATGGTGGGCAGAATTGCCCTCATTATTTAAACTGTTGTTTTTCTTTTTCTTTGCTGATGGTGTGTACTTCAATTCACTCAAACAAAATGTACATATGATGTGTCCTGACTGTATAAATTTTGGCCATCAGAGCAGTTCCAATTGTCCTCAGGTATGCATTCATGAGGACAACTGTAACATGGGTGACCAAGATAAGGTTCCTGTGATTGTGACCGATGTGAAAAGTGCCATCTCAATTCACAAGACACATATTGTGTCGAAGAGGCTCTGAAAGAGAGAACCAAGAACCTGAGGAGAGAGCAGATCCCAATCAAACTACCAGAACATGCCCTCCTTCACTTCCATGTAAGCTGGAGGCATTGTAAAAAAACATTTAATACTGCCCATTACTAAATTCTGGAACTTAACATAACAACAAACCCTTTGTCCTACTTTCCAGCTTTCCTAGAGACTCTCATAATATCATCTTCTCCATTTTGCCCTTGTATATATACTGGATCCTAATCTGCTTGGCTCTTAATCTGTCCTGCTCACTGTTGGAGTGCTGTGATCTACAGTAATCGTTGAAATAAAAATGGTGACAGCCCCACACAAACAAAACCATGGCCATTTCAAGACTTTTGTGTACGTGGGAGCATGTCAGAGAGGTGAATACTTACAAACTCAAGACTGATGGCGCAGCTGAGGTTTGGCACAGGGTGGAAGTACAACGTTGATAAGAAATCATCCAGCTCGGTGAACTGGGGCAGGAGACAAATAAAAAAGACGGTTCATGAGAAAAACAGGGTTGGGCAGAGACCCTGAGAATGATGGGTCAGGGGAAATGGGCCAAGAAATGGGCCCAGGATTCCTACCCTCACCTGCTCTTTGGCTAAGTGCTCTGCAATCATGTTGAGGATCTTGTAGAAAACTTCAAACCAAGGCAAGTAACTGTAAAAAGCAGAAATAGCACACTTTATCCAGAGCTCACGCTTGGGATGAGCCACTATGAGCTGACGCCCTGTTTCTAGTACGTTACTTCATGAAGGGGTACAAATCTCCCATGACGTGACACCCACCCACAACCATCTTACCTGAGGATGCATAGGCAGGTGTGGAAGCCCATGGCCATTCGACAGAAACCAAAGTGCTGTTTCCCCTCCATGTCGGTGAGCGCAACAGTGAAGTGTTGGACAGTGGGGCTTCCCTTAACCCTTCAGTGGGAATGGGAGAAACTGCATTACAGGGATGACAAGTTGCATAGGGAGCGGAGTACAATAATTCAGCTAGAACAGAGTCCTGTAATTTATGTGGCATACATTTCTGTCAGCTAGCACCCATTCTGTTGGATACATGAAGTAGCCTCCTGTCAGGGAAAGGAAAGAGTGGGAGAAGGCAGGCTGACCAAGGGAAGTATCAGCTAGAGCAGTGTGCTGTGGCACATTGGTGTGCCATGAATGGCCCACAGGTGTGTTGTGAGAGTTTGGATGATTTATTTATTAAAACATCATTTATTAATAGGACCATTGAGGGCCATGAGTCTCAAACCAGAAGAATGGTGCTCCTTGTCAGTTATCAAAAGACTGACGGTGTGCCTTGACAATGTTAGCATCTTGCCAATGTGCCATGAGATGAAAAAGATTGAAAATTGCTGACGTAGAGGTTAGCATGAACATATACATATGTTGAGAAAAAACCCCTCCCAAGAGAGCACTGAATCCCAAGGGTTTGTATTAAAAAGCCAACCCACAGTAGCACTTGCAGGGCAAAGAGATGGGACAATCCACTGAATTACCACGGATGTGGATGAGGCAGGCAAAGAGTCAAAATGTTTATTTTAGTATATTTAATTTACAAAAGTCCAAAAAAAAGGAATTAAACAAAAAGGGAAAAGAAAGGTAGATAGGGTTAACCCAAATGGGTTAAAATACAAGACACTGATGGAAAATAGCTGAGCTTTGCTGTAAAGCACAAAGCAAACTTTCCACCAAATGGATGCTATAACCAGTAATGCCCATTAGATGGAGCAGTGATGCTTACCAAAACCTAAACCCATACACCCAACCCTCCACCTTTGTAGCCTTTGCTATACAGGTGTGCCCTGGTACCCACTGATTTGGTATCCACAGTTTCAGTTATCCATGGATACTGGGACGCCTATTAAAAAGATAGGGGAACATCTTTTTACAACAAATATCTTTTTATTTTTATTTTTACAGCAAACCCACTGACGCAGTGGTGTCTCTACAGGGAGGGCAGAGTTCTAAGTTTTGCAAGGAGCCTTACCCTGTCATGTAAATCCTGTAGCCAGTAAGCAATGCCAAGATGTTGCTTTTCCCTGTGAGGATTGGCTAAAACGGTACAGAAAAGGAGTGATTTCCACTGCAAGGTAAGGCTTCTTGCAAAACTTAGAGCTCTGCCCTCCCCGTAGAGACACCACTGCACTGACGTTCCCCATCTTTAAAAAGGCATCCCCAGTATCCACAGTTTCAGGTATTCATGGGGGTAGATGGGTCTGGAATGGAACCCGAGTGGATACCAGGGCATGCCTGTAGTTGAACACGGGAAAGATGCAACTTGGCTAGAGTAACTTAGCAAACCAAGAAAATAATGTAATTCCTCAATGCAAACCTAGCTGGGTTGTCCCTAGTTTAAGTTATTTACATTGTTCAAGGAAGCCCCTGTTCCTGTGGGAGGGAGAGGGGTCAACAAGTGGGCACTTCTCTCTGAGCTACCAATGAATGGGCCACTCACGCTCTAGCAGAGAAGAACATAGACTTCCTTTGGGATGGGCAATATATTTCCCTGCTGGATGATGTCATTAAGGGTGCAATCCTAACTAACTTTCCAGCGCTGGCATAGCTGTGCCAATGGGGCATATGCTGCATCCTGCTGTTGCAGGGCAGTCATGGAGGCCTCCCCAAGGTAAGGGAATGTTTGTTCCATTACCTCAGAGCTGCATTGCCCTTTCCCCAGTGCTGGAAAGTTGATTAGGATTGTGCCTTAAATTACCTAACTGGAGGAGTGGAACCTGCAGGCTTCTCCATCCCATCCCTTGGACCTAGACAAGCAGGTTTGCAAGGGCAATTGACAAGGTACTTCTATTGCTAAGCAAAGTAGCTGCCCTGGATAAGAAGATAGACCCTGAATCTACATCCAACAAATGCCTGGGATCTCTATTGCTTGAATTTGCTAATGAATACTAGCTCAAGGGCTTCACCTTGGAGCCTCCCTTTGAAATCTTTTAGTTTTTAAGGAAGTTTCCCAAAATTCTGACAGCTATGAATCGTGGTTTTCCCCCGCCCTTGAATTAAAGATAGGATGCCCAAATATTTAATCTTGTGTCCCTGTATCATATTGCTGCTAAAGGAACAGCAGCGGCAGCTGGTTGAAACATTTATCTTAGAATGGAATTGGGCTATGCTGCCGAGTGTGCACACCTGTGCGTAACAGGAGACGCTTCCATTGTTGCAAGACATGACATACCTCTCTACATCAAAAGGGAAGCAAAACTTGGGCAGCATCTGGATCGATTCCTACAGGAAGAGAGAAGCATCCTCGGTGATATGCGTCAGCCCAAACACAGAAATCTCATTCATACCACAGTGCAGTGGCTATCAAGTGTGGCAAATTAAGCATCTGTCTGTCTGTCTGTCTGTCTCTCTCTCTCTCTCTCTCTGTAACTTTAAGAACATCTAAGAAAAAAAAAACCTCTTTAAAAAAAGTTTAAGGAACCTCCCCCCCCCGTACCTCAATATGTCAGGGAGCAGCTCTAAACCCATGAGGGTTCCCAATCTTGTTTCTAGGCCTGCTCTTGTGCCTTTAACAGCAGTCTTGCGTTCAAAAATTAAGCTGGTGAATCCTTCCCGGGCATTTTATCTCTATGATGGGGAAAAGGTGTCACCTGTTGTCCGGCTGTTGCTAAAAGGCACAGGGAAGGAGTGAGAAGGCAAGGACCGCCTCTAGCAAACACTCTCACTGCTTTGGGGGTGCGAAGGACCAAAGTAAGGTGAACAGCAACTGTGCCAAGTAGGACAGACCTGGTCATCCAACTCCGCTGGAAACTGCCTAAGCACTTGGGGATCTGCATGGAGAAAAAGAACAAAGTTCAGCAGCAGAATGCAGGCAGCTTCCGTTTCAAACAGCTTTACAGAGCTTGTACAGGACAAACCACATTTGTTACCGCATTCCATCCCCCAACTAGAGCTGGTGGACCTAAGCCCACCTCTGTAGACTTCACATGCTTCAACTGCCCCTATTGAACAATACAGTATTCCTTACTTCCAGCACCTGTGCTTCTCAAAATATAACGCCTATTTTGTCCTTATTTTTCTTTTTGGCAGGATGGGAGTGGTGTGTCTTTTTTTAGTTTGTAATTGTGCACAGATCTGCACTAGAGTTTTTCAGATTATAACCTGCTTTGTTGGGCAGAAGCATTGTGACTCTAGAGTCTATTGCTGCACTCCTATGCACACTTTCCTGGGAGTAGACACTGAATACAATGGAACTTACTTTCGATAGACATGCAAAGCACTGTGCTATATGAATGTACATGTATGTGGACGCAGGGTGCTAACATTATTTCTACATCTCAAGAATTGCCTACCCAATAAGTCCAATCCTAACCCACACTGGAACAAGGAGGCCCAGCTTACCTGCCCCGCATCCAGCATGCAGTAAAACTCTGAGTAAGGGGAATGTATTCTGGGAATGTAATCTACTGGGAGCTGTGCCAGCAAAATTGCTGATACAACTCCAAGCACCCCACATAAGCCAACCGGGCTGAGGATGGGGGTTAGGATCTAGCCTATGTCGGCCAGGTCAATCTCACCTCCTTTCCTGGGCTTGGCCACCCATGGTCCATTCTCTCCACACCCCATTTCACTTTCCCCCATCCTCTCCAATCCCCCCCCCCATGACAGCCTTCCTAGGCTATGTTTCCTTACCAGCCGAAGTCCTTGGGCCAACATGTGCATGTACCATCCTCCCCAACTTGAAAGGAGCTGCAAACACACTTTAATGAGCATTTGTGACACTCCTGGATCAGCATAAGGGACTTGTGACACCCCAAAGAGTGCATAGGATTGTGTTCTGAGTGTGTTTGAGTTGCAGCTATTACCACAAAGTTCAGTCAGATCCACTGTAAAATTAAACAATGTTTCATGAAGATGTGAAAAAAAGGAAATAGTTGTGGGCTGTCTATGATTAACACTCCTTTGCTTCAGCTTATGCAGGACAAGCTTCCTCAGGGCAACGCAGTACACTACAGCAGCATTTCCCAATCTGTGGGTTGCAACCAGTGATGTCATTCAGGGGGAACGGACCAGAATGGGCGTTCCGGATCCTAACGGGCTCCGTGGCTGGTTCCGGGTTCCCGACAAGTGCCAATCAAAAGTGAGTTCCTGTTCCTAAATCATTTGAATGACACCACTGGTCGCAACCCACAATTAGAATTACTTTCTTGGCCATTTCCCCTTAGGTCATTTCCCCAAAAGTGCTGCACTATCGCGGTGCTGTTGGCATCCAGGGGCTCCATACTTGGGGTGTGTGTGTGCAGGCCTCTGGCAGGGTCTGGAAAGCCTGCAGCCCACTCTGTGGGCCTCCAGTGCTTAGAATAGCTCCAATTGGGGATAGGAGTGCACTTCTGGTTTTCATGCAAAAACCAGAAGTGCACACTCTGATCCCCGATTGGAGCTATTCTAAACCTTGGGGAGGCCCACGGAGTGGGCTGCGGATCTTCCAGATCCTGTAAGAGGCGTTTGCAATCCCCTAGTCCAGGTATGGAGTGCCCCTGGGTGCCCACAGCACTGTGTTTGCTGCAGTGCTGTCAGGCACCCCACTGCCCCAGTCCCCACCAGCACTTACAGCAGTCCCAGCATCTGAGCAGGACTTTGGGAACCGCTGCAGGATTGAACCTAGTACCCTAGGCCTAGTACCTTGAGGCCTAGTACCTTGAATAGCAAACATACTTAGTTTATTTTGAGCTAGGAAACAAAGGCACTCTCAAACCTGGAATTTGGTTTTGGTGCTAGAGCTCAGCTCCATAATATGGAGAAACAGTAATTAAAAAAGAGACTGTTTGGAGATTTCCCTTGCCCCGGAGATATGGGGCAAGGCTTCCAGATTAGAGGCAGGCGTGGCTTCCAGGCATGGGAGAGACACAACATATTTATTTCAGAACTTAACCAGGGCACACACAGGAAAGAGACTGCCTGGCAGCAGGAGATGATGAAAGAGCTTCATGTTTTCTTGTACTGCAACTGGAGAGGGGTGGGGGTGTTACGTAAATGCCAGCCTCCCTAGACAGGAGAACTTAAGCAGAGATTTCCATTTCCCCTCTTTTTCTTATTTTTAGTCGCAATATTAATCACAACGCAATGGCCACATTAAGCCATCACATGTGTGTGCATGAGCAAGACGGAGAAAGTTAAAGTTAAACAGGGGCATTTGAAGCATAGGGAGCCAGAAGGCACACAGGGGGATGAAGATACCGACTGAATGCCTTTGGCAAGCTTTGGGCTACTGCAGAAGACAAGGGCAGGAGCCTGGCACAAGAATGACCGCCAAGACATAGCAAAGGGATTCATCTCCCTAGCAATCACCACCCAACATTTACTCAGACTTGTGTTTGGAGTCTTCCCTCTGGCTGTCTTACTCTGTAAAAGCTTTATCTTATTTGAAGGAATCCATTGTCTGTGTCAGATGGTTGGAAAGGGCTGAAGCTGTTCTTTAAAAGAGGGGGGGGGAGTTGTCTGTCCTATATAAATTAAAATGCTGGATTTCCACCTTTTTTGTTTTCAATTAATTCCAGCACTGAGGGTAGAGTGCCTCTGAGCAGGTGCTGAGTGGAATTCTCCTTGAGAATATACATTTGGAAAAACAAATGTATTTTCCAAATGTATATTTTAAGCTACAGTTGTAACTTAAAAGGTGGAGCTGCCTTTAACACCTATTTAGGAGTGCATACCTCTGGATACACACTTGAGTAGGAGAATGGTGTTTCCCATTTCTCCACATGAGCATAATAGATGAGGTGCGGTAGCAGCTCCTGCTCATCCCACATACTGCCAGATGGGGAATTTAAACAGACACACACTTGAATTGTGCCATTACATGATTAGTGGTGACTTTGAGTATGCTATTTATCACACACTGATGAAGGCCACAGCCCTTCTCCTGGGTTTGTTCCCCAACAGGTAATATTCAGAGTATTAAGTTTTATCTTTGCCTGTGGGCTCCGGGGGTAGGGTACTCACTCAGGCTCCCAGACCCAATAGGCGCTGCCCTCCGATCAGCACTCTGCAGAGTCAGGTAGGCTGGTAAACAATGGGCCCAATCCTATGGGCCATACCGCTGACTGTAGGTGTCGTAATGCTGTAAAGCATGTTAACGGCATGCAGAGAGTAGGTACCACAGGCGCTGCGGCTGCATCAGGCAGTGTTGTGCACCAGCAAGGGCAGTGCAGACAGAAAGCATTTCAGCAATGCTGGCTGGCAGTAAGGCCTGCTGGGGTAGGGGGAACTGGGCAGGGGCTGACATGGCTTCTTGTTGCCGCGGCAGTTGGGGCCTACACGGCACTGAGGTACCCACTAGACTAAGTCTCCCATCTCTCAAGCATGGTTCAGAAGCAGCCAAGCAAGAGGCCTCTAGAAGAAAAAAGGCTGGTCCCACAGATGCCCAATCTTTGTAGCCTCTTGCCCACTGATACACTCACTGAAAAGTAATAAGGTCATGGAGATGATCTCAAGTCTGCGTAGCCCTTCCCAAACCCTCACAGCTCCCCCTGGTGTAGCCCCCACCCCCACCACTCCACTCCATGCATCTTTTCTCGTCCCTCCCCCCCCCCGCCCGAGCCATTTTTATCCTAGGCCTGAGCTGCCCCTTCCTACCTCATGTATAAGTCGAGATCTAACCCATATGCTACTTCATGCCCTAGGTCAACATGCCAGTTCTACCACACACAGCCCACAATTTACAATTTCAGGGCCCCCAAAACTCTCCAGAAGATATATTTTAAATCCCTGCTGGTTAGAGGAGGGGTGGAGCAGGGGTGGAACTGGAGGTGGCCTCCACTGACAGATCCCATGTTGGACTGTGCAGCAAAATCGCTGGCACAGACTTGAGGAGGCCCATCACCAGGCTAGCACCCTGGGGAAGGGGACGAACATACCTTCCCCTGAGGTACCTCCTATGGCTGCTGCGGCACCCATGGGATGCAGCAGTAGCCATTTGGCACAGCTGCTCCTACAGGGGCCAGGCACCATAAGACTGTGCTGAACCTCTACTTATTAAGAACAGTTCACAGGAACACAATCAGTGAACATCATGCTTTATCAACATGCCTTTAAATCCAGAACTAGAGATGAACTGACTGAACCACCTCAGGTAAGTACCAGGAGGGAGCCAGACTGTTCCATTAGAGATAATCTAAAATCCTATTGTGCTACACAGAGACACACTGCCTCTGAATGTGGAAGTTTTATTTCGCTGTCACAGCCATTCATAGATTCATCTTGAATGAATTTGTTGTGGGTGCAATCCAAACCAAATGTCCAGCACTGACATAGCTGTGCCAATGGGGCATGTTCTGCAGTGGAGGAGGAGTCGTCACACAGGCCTCCTCAATGTAAGGGGATGTTTGTTCCCTTACCTTGGAGCTGCACTGCCCTTACTCCGGTGCTGGAAAATAGGTTACGATTGCGCCTTTAATGTCTTTTTAAACCAGCTAAGCCAGTGGCAATCACCACATCTTGTGGTAGCCATTTACTGTTTGTTGTAAAGGAAGAACTACTTCCTTGTGTCTGTCCTATATCTACTGACTATCAGTTTTGACCCTGTTCAAGGTTTGTGAGAGAAGAGAAGGAATTATCTCAATCCACTTTTTCCACATCATACATCATTTTCTTAATTTTTGTTTTGGAAAAATAAACACCATAAAGAGAGCTCTGCAGATAACTCCAGGCCAATTCCTAATGTGGGGATTAGGGACTTCTTTGGTTCCCTTTTATTTCCATTGACCACAACTAGACTGAAATGCAGACTCAGCAGGCACTAACCTGAACCAAAGATTTTTTTCTGCCACACTCCCGGCCACACAGATCGTCTTAAAAACCTGACAGACCAAGAATGCACAAATTTCTGTTCTCCCTTGACAAACCAAAAGAACCTCAGCCTACCACAGACAAGACTCACCATCATCGGCAAGTGTTGGGCGGGCAGCTTCAAAGAACAGATCAAATATCTTCTCGGGGTTCTCCCTGGGGAGACAAGAGGAATCAATGGACCCAGAGCTGCTCTAGTCATTGACAAAACATGGGCATAGGAGCCACCCAAATGCTGTGATGTGTGTACTCAGTTTGTCGTAAGATCAGGACTTCTCCGTAAAGGATCGAACAAGAACAGTGGGAGTGGGAATTGAGAGAATATGGTTTCAGCCCATCATTAACCCACCTGCAACACAGAGCCCATTCCTTTTGGCATAGTTTTCTAATTAAACACTACCAGCTATAGCATCACTGGCATGATCCACCTTGGCCCATGTGTAACCTAGCTGCAATTATTATTAAGAATATTTATGCATATCACTTTTTCAACAAGAAGTGGTTCACAATGTCCAAATACATAGCAAAATAAATGAATAAATTGAATGGTCAATAATACACTGTTTAACATCCTGACCTATTAATTGCAGATGAGTGTCATGTGGTTGCCATAATATGATAAAGGGCTAGCTAGTCTTTTTTTTTTGACTCAGGCATTGTTTTCACTGAGTTGGTAAACCTGGACTTTGGCTGTGCCATCTCAGACTGAAGAAAGAGGCTTATGTGATGGAAATAAAAACAAAAACAAAAAATACAGTATCAAGCCCTGCATAGAAATCTAGTTATCAAGGAAAAGCAAGACTCAAACCCTTCTTCCTAGCATGATAGTTTTCTAGCAGGGATTTTTTTTTTTAATGGAGGAGCACTCAGTCATGTAAGCCTCCCCTGCATGATGAAGTGGTTCAGCCTAGGTGTAGGCTAGGTTCACACTACCGTGTGAACTAGGCCTCAGTCCGCAGCCACACAGGGACATTCACTTTGCTAAAAATGATTAAAAGCCCAATCCTATCCAACATTCTAGTGCCTATGCAGCCACAATGCTGCCATGAAGTAGGGGAACAAACGTTCTCATATCTTGAGGAGGCCTCCATGACTGCCCCCGCTCCAGAGAATGCAGTGCCAACCCCTTTGGCCTGGCTGCAGTGCTGGAAAGTTGGATAGGAATGGGCCTTAAATCTTAAATAATGTGGTCAAGGAATGTGGATTCCTTTGACTGAGGAGACCAAAGCCTGGCTGTTGAAATCTCAAGGTGGCAGCCTTGATGCCCTTGGGCCTCCAATTTGGGCTGGCTGCTTGGATCAGCAATATTTCCAGAGATGTCAGCAAAACAGTCAAAGAAGGAAGAGGTGCCCGCAGTGTGCTCTGTAGCAGGGGGCTCCAAACTCTGGCCCACAGGCCAGATCCAGTGCTCCTGTTTTCCTTTCCTGGCTAGTGTTCTGCTGGGTAAGGTGTGAAAGACTCCTACTACAACTCCCAGGGGTCTTCGGGGCCAGGCGGCCAGGATCTGCCACCCCAGCAAGCTGCGCACCTGGCATTCCACGCATGTGCGGCTGGCTGTGAAGACTCCTGGGAGTTATGGTAGGGGTCTTTTGCACCATCCCTGGTGGAATGCCATTTGTACCGGGGATGAGTTTCCCCACTGTGGCAGTCTCCACTTTGCAAGGGATCTTAGGGAACATCTCCTAGAGCAAAAAAATGTTATGGGTTTCCTTCTCACCTGGGGGCCCAAGATCTAGCTTGACTTTTGGTATGAGAACATACATTAAAGAAGATGAAAAGTGAAGGTCTTCAGACAATGACCCAACCAGCCACTCGCCATACCCTGCCCAAGATCTTACTTGATTCGTGATCCCATCGTCCTTGGCTCATTCCAGTACACTGTCATCCCACTGAAATACCAAAGCGGACTGACTTTCCTTCCATCCAGGCAAAGGGACTGAAGCCCGGAAGACTGAAAATCTTGCTAGAGCTCTATTTGGTGCATTTCAAAAAGCACTTCCTTTGTGGCTTTGTGTTAGAGGAAGTATGAGGCCTGTGACTGCATTCGCTCATTGCAGGGTGGAAGTTTTAGATGGGGTGGGAGGGAGGAGGGGAGATGGTTTGGTCCCTCTCATTTTGCCCTATCTTTCCCAGAACATTTGAAGTTTCATTTAAGATCAAAACAGATTCTAGGGGCCCAGGAGTTTTGAACCACAACTTTTGAGAAAAGTAGTCTGCTTTTCCCTTTAAATTTAGCTTGGAGGTTTCTACCCCCTGAGCCTTCTTTTTGTAGATAAGAGGGTTGAGAGAACTGTTGCAAGCAGCTTCTTTGGATATGCAAAATGATGACATTTGCTCAAGGCTTTCACATGGTTGATTACTGTACTTAAAAAGTGCATGTTTGATAGCCTTTGATAGCTGGCAGGTACTAGCTACTGTACCCCTTGGGAAGGGGCTGCAATTTGGCTGTCCGTCTGTGTGTGGCTGTTTGAAATTATCCAGCAAAAGAAAAGGCAGTCTGGATTTTTGCTGCTGGCTGACCAGAAGCAGCTGTGTGGGGGTGGGTTTGCATGTAGTTGTACTTGAGGAACTGATGCTACTCTAAAGACCAATTAAATGCTGCCTGCTCTCCCCTCCTCAACATGCTAATTTGTAAAATAAATATATATATATATTAAAAAATGCAGACATTTCTGACTCCAAAAGACGATGGTCAGCCCAATCCTATCCTGAGCAGGAACAGGCAGAACAATATCCAGTACAGGGTAGAAGGTGGCTGCTCGGATTTTCCCCAACTCTGAAGTAGTCACAAATGTGCTTAACATTTCACCACACTCCACAAGCGTAACGGGCTTGTGCCAGCTGAGAGCATGGTTAGGATTGTGTTCCCAGTAACAGGCTGCTCCTGAAACTTTAGCTACCAGGGGAAGTAGAGAAATAGTGGTGGTTGCTTGGGTAACCTTTATTTGTTAAGCAGATGTGCTTGCTAATACTCAACTAGTTTGCTCCCCCCCCCCCGCCCGTCAATAGAAGCTGAATATATATTTTGTTGCATATTCTGCAACTGTTTGCCTGCAGGGGTGAAACTGGAGACCAGCACGGTGGGAGAAAGGAGTTACTGTTCTGAATTTGGTAACAGAAGCAAAGGGCTGAGGCTGCAAGAGAGATTCACAAGAGAGAGATTATTTGATTTAGTTTCAAAGCCTATTTTTAGAAGTCTGCTTGCTTCCAATAGGATCTGCATGTATACTGGTAAATATCACCAATATGAATAAATATACCATAAAACCCTAGGCCAGTAGTTCTCAAACGTTTTAATACCGGGACCCACTTTTTAGAATGACAATCTCTCCAGGGCCCAGAAGTTATGTCATGGCTGGAAATGTCATAATTGTGACACCAGAATTATCTGTATCCTCTGCTGCTATTGCTCCCCTGACATAGTGCCCTTGCATCTGGAGGTTTAATATAGCATTTCTGCGCTGGCTTTCCTCTATGCCTTTGCTGGGGGGAGCTTCATATTCTACTCTCAGCTCCCCCTGCTGGCCTAGAAGACAAATGGCTATATAGAAATAGTTGCTCTTGCTATAGATGCTTGCTTGCTGCCAGGACGTTTTTGGCCATAACTTTTGCTAGAATAAAGATATTACACTCTGGTTTTTTAAATTGAATTCCTCATGAAATTCCACATCCAATGGTATATAACATGATAGAATTATTCTAAAAACCACAATTTTAACAAACTGATTTTTACATAATTTTTTTTTTTTTTTAGTTTTTCGGCCATAACCTTTGATAGAATAAAGATACGACACTTCGGTTTTTTAAATTGAATTCTGGGTGAAATTCCACATTGAATGGTATATGTCATGAAGGTATTAAAAACTGCAATTTTAAAAATTTGGGATGCCAAGAACGGCACCTGGGGTGGACCGCCGCCATCCCCCCATAGCTACATTACTGGATAAGGGTACACCTGAATGTTGATAATCCCTCCAAATTGATGTTTGTGTGTAATACCTAGGGGTTCTGGGAGCTGCAGCAGTACAGTTTATAGTAGTGGAATTTCTGGTTTTCAGCTTTTTGAGGACAAGGACAGCACGCTGTGCATCAAAATAAATAAATAAGGAGTTGGCACAGAGTTGGCTCTGCCTTCCTTTTCAGTCTTTGCCTGTATTTTGTGCTACCTATGCTATGTTGTTTTTAAATCTTGAAATGGGGCTATGAGAAGGCAGGATAAATGCTGAAAAATAAATGTATTTAGCAATGTATATTTCTCTCCTTACTGTTCTGCTGGAAACAGGGATGTACGTGTCAATATTTGAGGAGGAGCAGAGCTCTGGGACAGCAAGAGCTAGCACATGTGCTCCAAAGGGTAAGGCAGGTCAAGAGAAACTGCGATTGGATGCTGGAAAGAGATCCCTAGGCATGGCCTAGCAGCAGTCTTAGAAACTGAGAAAATAAAATCTGATACAAGTGTACTCAAGGCAAGGGGTTTTGCTCTCAGTAAGAATTATCTCATTAGAATTTCCCTTCCTACAAAAAAAATTCCCTGCATGCAGAATAGTAGCATGTCAAGAAAAAGGGTAATTCCTCTCTCTCTCTCTCTCTCTCTCTCTCTCTCTCTCTCTCTCTCACACACACACACACACACACACACACACACACACCATGCATGCACAAACACATGCAGGGTATGGAAGAGAATTATCTCCCATAGTATAGCCCTGAGGCAGGTTTATCATCTCGGTGTGAACTAGGCTTCAGAAACTGAGCTGAAAAAGTTATCCATTGCAACTCCATACTCAACTCCATTGCAACTCCAGACAGCATTTTTACCCTCCTCCTAGACACCTTCAGACAAATCCACATAATTCTGAACCCAGAAGCAGAGGGCAAAAGTGAACAGTCTGCAACGCTGAAGGTTCCCCTGTTATCTCGCAGGTGCTGATTTCTGCCACCCACATTTTTTCTTTTTAAAAACATCCTTTTTCATTGGAGAAGTGACAGTGATCATGCCAGTTTAAAGATTAGAGCTATGAAATAAGCTAGGTCAGTGGTATTCAAACTTTTTAGATCAGGACCCACTTTTTAGAATTTTAGACCCACTTCCCAGCAAATTTTTAGAATGGCACTCGTGTCGGGATCCACCGAAAGTGATGTCATTAACCTCGAAGTGATGTCATGGCTGGAAATGGCATAATCAAGCAGGAAGTGCTGTCATTGTGACATAACAAAAAATGACACTCCTGAAATGCAAACTGGCATTCTTGGACTGCAGCAATTGCACAACCATGAAATATCCCTGACAAAAAGCAAGATTAGGACAAAATATTATGTAAAAACAGTGAACTAAAACCTAATTTTTTAAAAAAAACCCTCACTTGAAAATTCAAACGATTAGTGAACTAAAACCTAAATTTTTTAAAAAACCCTCACTTGAAAATTCAAACTGTTAATACTCACAAAATATAACAAGAGTAAGGTTTGCAGTTTCCAAGATGGCTGCTCCCAGCTTTCCGCAACCCACCTGACATCAAGTCGCGACCCACCAAGTGGGTCCTGACCCATAGTTTGAATAACACTGCCCTTGGCACATTTTATCCTGACATGTGGCGCATCTGATGCTTTGAGTAGGAGGGGTGGTAATCACCCATTCATCTGACTTAGTCAGGCCGCAAGTTTTGAGTTGAAAATAGTGCCCCCTGGAGGGCAGGAGGGCACGGTAGAGTGCAGCCTGGTGAAGTGAAGCAGGTGCCATCCAAAGTAAGCACAGGTCACTCACTTGCTAGTTGTCGCTGCACAGCAGAGGCGTTTATTTCCAGAGTTAAGGGAGCCATGGGATGCAGGCATCTTGTTGTCTCGTGCGCTCCCTGGGGCACTTGGTGGGCTGCTGTGAGATACAGGAAGCTGGACTAGATGGGCCTTTGGCCTGATCCAGCAGGGCTCTTGTGGGGGATCTAGTGACAGGCTTTGCCCAGGGCCCCCAGCAACCTCATACTGGCCTGGGTAAAAGCTGTTTCTTATCAGAGGCTACAGAGATGGACACTGTGACATCTGTGACAGAAGGAGCCAACAATTCATAGAACATGAGAGATAATGGATGACTACTCTTACGTGCTCTTACATACAATGATCATTGTACTTATTCTTATAACGACTTTGTTTTGTAAGCTATTCTTCTTTAGTTTCACATAAGAAAGTCAACCCACCACAATGTCCCTTTGGTCCCTTCCTTCACAGGCCCAGGTTTGGCCAACCTGTGTAGCCCGATAGGAAACCAGCACTTGAGTTAATAAACCCAGCCAAGAAGACTGCTTCATCAACTCCTACTGCTGTAGCCAATCATCATGGTCATGGACTGTCCCATTTCATAGCCTCTTGACCCCCCACCTTTGGCAATGTTTTCCTTTCACCATCCCCATATACGTATGCATCATGCACACAAGTACAGGGTGAAGTAAACGGCTTAATGTCTTTAAGGTGCTACAAGGCTCCCTGTTATTTCTGTGGCCATATGGAAGTTGGTGTGCTTCTTTAGTGCCTGCAGCCTCGCAGGTGCCAAATCAAGGAGGAAAGAAGCAAAGTTCCTTCCCAGCCAGCTCTCTGCCTGCTGAAGACAAAAGGGAGCTGCTTTGGGAGGCTGACAACATAATACAATGTGGAGGAGAGTTCCAAAGACCACTGGTGCACTGTATGAAAAACCTGGCATGCTGGGCGCCTGGGGATGATTCAGAAAAGCAAGGGCTCATGAATCAGGTATGAAACGGGGATCCAAATAAAAGGGATCTCTCTTGGATCGGTGCCCCTCTTCGTCTGGGGTTACAGCCCTGTCCGGGCTATGCAGTGCTGTGTCATTTCCTCCGCGCTCCCGCCACTTGTATTGGAACTCAGAGGGCTCTTGGAGAGGGGGGTTGTACTTGCATCCACCTCCCCTGCCACAAGGCAGGCCAGGCGGTTGCCACTGGGCTGACAGGCGCGGGCGGAGATGCTCAGCATTCCCAGCAGCGGGTCCCCCTTGCGCGGTGCCGACAGTGAGTGGCGCCGCCTCTTCGCTTCCCAACGACGAACAAGACGGTCCCCGTCCCTTTTTTCCTCAACATCCCCCCCCCCATGGAAGGCAAAAATTAACCCCGGGACGGCGCCCCCTGCCGGAGGTCATTTCCCGCCTTGCCCGTGTCCGGGCGGCGAGGACCTGCGGGGCTGTCCCCCGAGAGGAGGGCACGCGCTCGAGGACAACTGTTGCGTGCAATGTCTGCCTCGGTGCGCGCGGGGCCGGGACTGCAACAGCGGCCTCGAACACTTCGCCGCCGGAGCGACTGAGAACTGAGGATGTGCACACCCGCGGTGAGCCCACCTCCTTGGGTGAGCCACACACAGCGCCGCGCTGCCAGGCCTCTCCGGGTGGCCCAACCTTCTTGGGGTGGCCCCAACCCCTGGCCCTGCCTTAACAATTAATAGGCACGAATTGAAGCCATGGACGGAACAATATGGCTGACTCAGATCATCGCCGCGAAGGAAAATTACATTAAAATCTCTTCATGACACAAGTAGTTGTCAATATGAGAGTAATTTTTTTTACTTCTAGACTATTAAGAGTATTTTTTTTAACTTCTACACTCACCCCCCCAAAGAAAAAAAAAACAAATTCTGTTAATGTTCAGTACTCACTGAACGGTAGTTTTATTGAGCCGATGTAATGTGAATACATGAATCTTTCCGTGGAAATTAAGTCCCATTTTTCGTTCAGCGATTCGCACACCCGTATGCAGAACACGCAGGCATGCTTAAAGAGGTTGAAATTAACTTTTACACGCGTGCAGGGAGATTTTTATTCGAGAATTCGCGGCAATCCTCCTTCGCGGCGATGATCTGAGTCAGCCATATTGTTCTGTCCATGGCTTCAAGAATGTGACGTCATGGCCTCTCCAGTGTATAATAACTCTATGGGTGGCCTCTTGAAGCGCCGCCTTGTGACGTCACCTGGCGGGCGGGGCCGGAGGGAGTGCGCGGGCGGGGCTGGAGGCAGCCCGTGTTGGTGACCTCGCGCGAGGCCTCTGCGCTGTGGGCGGGCGCTTTATGGAATTTGTTGCCAGGCCGGGGCCAGTTGCTTGAGAGAGCAGTTTTTAGAGGAGGTGGTCGCAATTATGGAGGAGGAGCCTCCCAACAATGGCTGGTTTGGACAGCTAAATGGAACGGCCAGATACACAGGCAGCAGTAGCCAAGTTTGCAGATGACACAAAACTTTTCCGGGTGGTGAAAACCAGAAAGGATTGTGAAGAGCTCCAGAAGGATCTCTCCAAGTTGGGGGAATGGGCAGCCAAATGGCAGATGCGTTTCAACATAGAAAAATGTAAAGTGATGCACGTTGGGGCAAAAAACCAAAACTTCACCTATAGGGTAATGGGTTCTGAGCTGTCTGTGACAGGAGAGAGATCTTGGGGTGCTGGTGGACAATTCAATGAAGGTATCGACCCAGTGTGCGGCAGCCATTAAGAAGGCCAATTCCATGCTTGGGGTCATTAAAAAAGGGGTTGAGAATAAAACAGCCAATATTATCATGCCATTGTACAAATCGATGGTAAGGCCGCACCTGGAATATTGTGTCCAGTTCTGGTCGCCACATCTCAAAAAGGACATAGTGGAGTTGGAAAAGGTGCAGAAGAGAGCGACAAGAATGATTACGGGGCTGGGGCACCTCCCTTATGAAGAAAGACTGCAGCGTTTGGGGCTCTTCAGTCTAGAAAAAAGGCGCCTGAGGGGGGACATGATTGAGACATACAAAATTATGCATGGGAGGGATAGAGTCGATAGAGGGATGTTCTTTTCCCTCTCTCAAAACACCAGAACCGGGGGGGCATCCGCTAAAACTGAGGGTTGGGAGAGTTAAAACAGATAAAAGGAAGTACTTTTTTACCCAGCAGGTAGTTAATCTGTGGAACTCTTT
Source organism: Lerista edwardsae (assembly GCA_029204185.1). NCBI lineage: Eukaryota > Metazoa > Chordata > Lepidosauria > Squamata > Scincidae > Lerista > Lerista edwardsae. Next base: position 2,803,062 of record JAJKFI010000082.1, on the reverse strand, counting down.
GCCACAGGAGGTGGTGATGGCATCTGGTCTGGATGCCTTTAAGAGGGGATTGGACGGATTTCTGGAGGACCTGATGTCAGGTGGGTTGCGGAAAGCTGGGAGCAGCAATCTTAGAAACTGCAGACCTTACTCTTTATATTCCTTTTGTGAGTGTTAACAGTTTGAACTTTCAAGTGAGGGTTTTTTAAAATTTTGGTTTTAGTTCAGTGCTTTTACATCCTGTTTTGTACTAATCTTGCTTTCTGTCAGGGATGCTTCATGGTTGTACAATTGCTGCAGTCCAAGAATGCCAATTTGCATTTCAGGAGTGTCATTTTATGTTACAATTATAGTACTTCCTGCTTGATGATGTCACTCCCTGCCACAATATCACTTCGCGGTTAACGACATCACTTCCGGTGGATCCCAACATGAGTGCCATTCTGAAAAGTGATTCCTGGTCTAAAAGGTTTAAATACCACTGCTGTATGCGGTTTGGTGCTTTCTCCTTTTTATCAGTCTTAGCACTTTTATTTCTATCTATCCTCTCAATATTTCATAGATGAAAATAGGGACATGCTCATAATGCCCCTGTTCTGAAAACCAAAGATCCTTTGGCATGGCAATATCCTCCAGTCATGTATTTTTGAAGGCCTGCCTGGCTGCTTATTTACTCTGCAGTAGTCTGTCCACTTATTTAAAAAAAAAACCCAAGAGAGGACAATTATTCTTTTGGTTAAAGAAATACTAGGAAAAAAATCCTTGTCATAGAAGCAGTACATTATCAACAGTTCATATGGACCACCACAGCTGCAGTTTGTGAAGCAGCAGCTCATTTTATTGCTGTTCATGAGGTCTGGTGACCTCCCCCCCCCCACACACACACGCACACAATCCCAGGCATAAAGTCCAGTTATGTATGCCCACAGGTAATAAAAAACACAATCACAGAACCCCCTAGGTCAGTGATGGTGAACCTATGACACACGTATCAAAGCTGACACACCACAGTGTTTGAGGTGACACACCAGCATTCACCAATGCCTGACTAAAACTAAGTTTTACTCATTTTTCATTTTTGTAATTATTTTATGTTTCTTTATATAATACATAGCACCATACATGATTAGACTGTGTTTTTTCTCTAAATAAATGAATATAAAGAATGGTTTCTCTCTTGTTTGGGAGCGGAGTTGACATACCAGCGGATTTAAATTAAGCATTTTCCTAAGTTTTGGTACACAGAGCCCAAAAGTTTCTCCATCATTGCCCTAGGTACTTAAAGTAAGGACTTACATTAGGCAGCACTTATTTAAGAACAGCTTTCATTATAAGTGAGAAAGCTTCTGAAAAGCTTTATTTAGTTGCACACAAAGAAATCCATATTTAGTTGCACTTTTCCACCAAGTGTGTCACACTCCATCCCATATTATATAAATACTAGCTTTTTGTTACCCGGCGTTGCCCGGGTGTTTATATCACCCATCCGTGACCCATCCCTGACCCATCTCCCAATTTTGGGCATTTTCGACCATTTTCACCTGGGGGCCCCCGTGCACCCCCCCTGGGGGCACTGGGGGGGCCTGACCCCCACAGTGTTTGTCGCCAAGCCGCAAGGCATACGCATGCTGAGTCTGGCGCCCCTTGCTCCAGGCTTCACAGTGGGGCATGGTGGACATGTCGTATCGCACCACTTCCCATTCCCCACATTGGGGGGTGCGGATCTGAACTCCCACAGCGTTGCTGCTCACCTCGGTGAGCCCAGAAACTACAGAACTGAGTACGATCTCGTCCATTTTCGGCCATGTCCACGCGGGGGCCCTGCCCCCCCCGGGGCGCTAGGGAGGCCTGACCCCCAGAGTGTCTGTTGCCAGGCTGGAAGGCACGCGCATGGCGAGTTTGGGGCACATTGCTCCAGGCGATCCAGGAGGGCATGGCAGATATTGTGTCTTGCACCCCTTCCCGCACCCCATGCTGAGGGGGGGTGAACCTGGACTCCGACAGTGTCAGGAGCATCGGCGCTCGATCCAGCAACCCCGGAAACTATGGATTTGACGCCGATTTTGGCCGTTTTCGACCATTTTCACTTGGGCACCCCGCGTACCCCCACCCCTGGGGGCGCTAGGGGGGTCTAACCCCCGCAGTGTTTGTCGTCAGGCCACAAGATGTACACATGCCGAGTTTGGTGCCAATCAGTCCAGGCGTTCCAGCAGGGCATGGCGGACGCTGTGTTTCGCACCCCTTCTTGCCCCCCATGTGGGGGGGGGGCAAACCCGGACATCAACTGCTTCGGGAGCGTCGCCACTCATCTCGGTGACCCTGAAAACTGTGGATTTGACTCCAAGTTTGGCCATTTTTGACCGTTTTCACGTTGGGACGCCCCCGGACCCCAACCCCCGGGGGCGGTAGGGGGGCCCGACCCCCGCAGTATTTGTGGCCAGGCTGCTAGGCTTCCGCATGCCGGGTTTGGTGCCAATCGGTCCAGGCGTTCCAGCAGGGCATGGCGGACGCTGTGTTTTGCACCCCTTTTTGCCCCCCATGTCGGGGGGGGCCTGAACCCGGACCCCAACAGCCCCGGGAGGGTCGCCACTCATCTCGGCGATCCCGGAAACTACAGATTCGATGCCGATTTCGGCAGTTTCTGACGATGTTCACGCGAAGACCCCCGCGTACCCCCACCCCCGGGGGCGCTAGGGGGGTCTGACCCCCGCAGTGATTCTTTCCAGGCTGCAAGGTGTATTCCTGCCAGGTTTTGTGCGGATCGGTGCAGGCGTTCTGGAGCCTATGCATAACATACATACACACATACATATACATACACACACAGCCGCATACCCACGTCCGTTTTTATATATATAGATAAAATACTACAGTATGTACTTTCTCACCCTCCCCTATTTATGCTGTTTTACAAATGGTATAGTTCTGCTGCTTTTACAGCTGTGAGAGGCTGTGCTTATGGTGAGGTCTGTTGTAATTTGGTTTCATGGAGGGATTGTTTTTAACTTTTTTGATAACCACCTTGATTTCAATTTAGAAAGGTGGAGTATATATATTTAAAATAAATAACTGGTCCTTACCAATGGCTACAGATCCTCCTTCACCACAAGGAAGCCCACTATGTGCAGGGCTCTTGTGAGTAGTACATTTTTAGTGGCTTTCCAACCTCGGGCAATTTTCATCTGCATCAGTGGCTTTGCGGGAAGCCATTGGGCAGATGAAACTTGCTGAGTGTAGTTTTAGATACTGAGAGCATGACCTATGGGAATGGAAAGTCCTGCCTAAAATATTCTATTGATTTCAGATATCATTCCACCTCTCAACACACTTCTTGAGGCAGTTGACAAGAAGCAGCATAAAATAGTCACATTGTTAAGACAGTAGCAAAATTACATTAGCAGCACAAGTACCTATCTCTGGAACAAGAATACATTTGCAAATTTGCATTATTATTAAAATGGTTTGTATTACTCATTATACTTCCTGGCACTTAAATCATGTCTTACTTACTGATCTAAGTGCCAGGAAGTGTAGTGAGTAACACAAACCAGTTTAGTAATAATGCAAATTTTTAATCAAAAACCAGTGTAGTCACATGAGGCTGTTATGTGAATAGAAAGCCAGTCATGGGGATAAATATAACGTAATGGGTAGGCTTTTATCTTTTATGCAAAGTAGGAAGGGATCACTTTCTCCCTACAACTGTCATCATTTGGGCTGAGCACCCCATCTGATGTCACAGGAAGCCTTTCAAGGCTTTGTGTTTGTGCTCCTACTTCAACACCTGATGTTCATTTCATAGGAATCTCTGTCCTATGTCCATCTGGATCAGTATTGTCAGTAGAGAATAGCAGCAGCCCCCAGGGCTTCAGACAGGAATTTTTCCCTGCCCTAGTTGGAGGCTCCGGGGATTTAATCTGGAACCTCCTGCATGCAAACAGCTGCTTTGCCACACCAAGGCCATGGCCCTTCCACAGAATGGCACATTCAATTGGGTTTGCACAGGACAATGTCCATGCACCTTGTTTCTCCTTTTAATTAGTGAGAGAGGAGGTCTCTTAGGCTCTCCTGCCTCAGGTGCCAAGTGCCCTGGGCCTGCTCAGTTTGTACTGGGCATTGTCTCTGCCACCCAAAACAGAGCTGACATCATACTAGGCATGGTAACAAAACAGAGATTGGTACCAGCGGTGCCCAGCCTTCTCACTTGCTTCATTGGATTTCATGACCACACAAAGGGGCACATTATCATGGTGTTGGAGTGCTTCCAGGATGCGGCTGGATCACGATGTTCTCTTCATGCAAAGAAAGCTGGCACCGGATCCTTGTTGTAGGAGAGGATGAAGACAATGTATGCCAAAAAAAAAAAAAAAAGTGTGGGGAGATGGCTAGAGCTCTCCAAGCAGCACAGTGGAGGATGCCTGCAAGTGAATTCAGGAACTCTGATTCAAGAAGCTGATTGTACAGCACATCCACTCTGGAAAAAGCCAGTAGCAACAATGAGATTACCAACTGCTGGAATCTTGTTATTTCAACAGCTGCTTGGGAATCAGTCTAGTCCCTGACCATAAGTCCCTTCAGACAGACCAGTTCTCTCTTCAGATCCCGTTAGGGCATGCCTAGAGGAAGGGTAAAATTTTGGGTAGGCATCTGGCAAAGCCAGGTAAAGTGGCCATCCTATACACACTGTTCTGGGAGTAAGCACCATTGGACACATTGGGACTTACTTCTGAGTAACCATACATGCATAGCATTGTGTTGCAAGTTGGACAGGATGCCAAAAACTAAGGACAAGATTTGTTAAGCCTTTAAGGCATCGGCCAAAATCTGAGCATTACATATGGAGTGACGGCCTGACTGTCACACTAGTGCATGGGACATGCCTGTACTTAGAGTAATGATAGATAGCTGAAGGAGCACTTTCGTCAGTGTAAGTTACCAAACAGGAGCTGTACTGAATTACTCATTGAGGACAGCTAGTCAGGAAAAAGGAGAAAAACAAGGCGGCCCATTTTGCCACCTAAACCTGTTTGCCAACATGCTGCTCGCTGTCCCAGCTTCCTTTTGCTGTAGGATGGTTTAACCCCCACATATGCACCTGCAGTTAGCAGAACCATCAACTATCCTCCAAGTGACAAGAGTGTCATAAACTCAACAGTGTCTCAAAGTAAAAATCATTTTACTTGCAGGGGTTTGCAGTGGATGTAGGTTGAGGTGACTGTGATCCCCCCCCCAAAAAAGCATCCTGAGGTGTGTGTAGTGACTGAGGGTGCAATCCTAACCTGGAGTTAGGCCGGCACAGTTAGGTCAGCAAGGTTTAGCCAACACAAGGGACACAACTCTCATGTGTTCCATCCTCCCGGACTCCAAGAGTAGTCCAAATGCGCTTTACAGTGGCCCTTGTGCCAGTCAAACTTTGCTGGCCATACTGTGCCGGCCTAATTCCAGATTAGGATTGCACCCTGAATCTTCCTGCTAGATACTTCCATATCTGCTGTGCCCTTTTAATCATGCCCCATGATTTCCATGGGCATATATATACCATGGAATATATACCATGGTATATATATATATACCATGGGCATAGATCCATATTTGAAGCCAAGGGTCTGGCAGTGCTATGTACAATTTAGTCTAAAGCAGTGGTTCTCAAACACCTTCTCAAACACTGCCTGGCTGCAGGTTAGGCTTCATAGTTTGCAAAAAGCATAGTATTACTACACTTTTGTGTACATGCCATTTTACTGCTGCCATTAAGTACAACTGCACAGGGTTGGAACTGCATCACTGTGACACACCTCAGTTAGTAAGGAGCTGGAGGGTGCAGTGTTGACACACTTGTGCCATCTGGCAGAGGAATTAGCACAGGAAGCCCGTCTTAAAAACTCCACAAATCTAGTTTACCTGGCCAAAGGACCCAAATCCACCAGACTACAAGACTGTTGTTCTACTGATTAAGCACATCAACTCTGTTGAGTATATGCGGCTTCAGTAACTTAAGGAGAACCTGAGTGCACAGGCAGGGAATGACTATAGAACGGATGGCTGTCTCCCCTCTGCGCAGGACATGTAAAAGGGATTTTTCTTCCTTTTGTGTGGTATAAGATTTCAGGTCTCATTATGCCCACTAATAAGGGTCTTTGCACAGCTGATGGGCCCACTTCTTTTCCCCTCAGCTCGGCCATCCTGGAATTCCCCAGCTTTTAAGAGTGATTAAGTAAGATGGGACATGGTGGCATAGCGGGTTAAACTGCTGCTGCTGGGCTTTCTGACTGGAAGGTTGGGAGTTCAAGACTGCGCGACGGAGTGAGCTCCTGTTGCTTGTCCCAGCTCCTGCCAACCTAGCAGTTCAAAAGCACCTAAATGCAAGCAGAGAAATAGGGACCACTTTGGTGGGAAGGGAACGGCGTTCCGTGCGCTATGGCGTACAGTCATGCTGGCCACATGACCACGGAAGCTTGTCCTTGGACAAAACGCTGGCTCTACAGGCTTTGAAATGGAGATGAGCACCACCCCCTACAGTCGGTCATGACTAGACCATTTGGTTGTGGGGAAACCTTAACCTTAACCTTTTTAAGTAAGACAGAAGCTCAGAAACCACCATCAGCCAATGTCATTATTCAGTAGTTTATTGGACAACTGCTTTGACAGCAAACGCACACTCAAAAGGGGGACTACATCACCCTAAGGACAGAGCCCCACCCCCCTTCAAACAGCCCCTACACCAAGTTCCATTAACCTTCCCTTTAAACCCAGAATGGATGAAATAACCCCCAAAACAATGCAAATTACAAGTTAGTGCATACTCATCTCCGAAAGAAACCTCACAGGACCATACAGAACACTAAGGACAGACGTCACGGCAGGGAAGGTGCACTGGAGAGTGGACCGAGGAGGAAGAAAGGGGGCAGGTGAGAAGATAGGTTGACAGTGCTTTAGACATATTACCACTTGCTGCCATTCCTGAACATGACTTTGAAGCCTGCTATCCCCACCACCCCTGCATGCAACGCCTGACATCATGATGTCTGACATGGACCAGTGGGAGGGACTTACACAGCCTTTAGGGTTGACCTCGCCCTAGAATGTTCAAGTCTATGCCAGCACAGGCAATATGGTCCGTTGGTTCAGAAGACTGGTGGGAATAAAGAGGAGGAGTCATGAGGAGGGGGAAGGGAGCGAGAGAGATCTTCATGCTACTTCTTCCTCTGCCTCCTCTTCAAACTCGCCTTCTTCTGCCGTCGCATCCTGGTATTGCTGGTACTCTGAAACCAGGTCGTTCATGTTGCTCTCGGCCTCTGTGAACTCCATCTCATCCATGCCTTCGCCCGTGTACCAGTGGAGGAAAGCCTTACGGCGGAACATGGCTGTGAACTGCTCGGAGATGCGCTTGAAAAGCTCCTGGATGGCTGTGCTGTTGCCAATGAAGGTGGCGGCCATTTTGAGCCCTCGGGGCGGGATGTCGCACACCGCTGTCTTCACATTGTTGGGGATCCACTCCACAAAGTAGCTGCTGTTCTTGTTCTGCACGTTCAGCATCTGCTCGTCAACCTCCTTCATGGACATCCTGCCTCGGAAGACCGCTGCGACCGTCAAGTAACGGCCATGGCGGGGGTCACAGGCTGCCATCATATTCTTCGCATCAAACATCTGCTGTGTTAGCTCTGGCACAGTCAAGGCCCGGTACTGCTGGCTGCCACGGCTGGTCAGAGGGGCAAAGCCAGGCATGAAAAAGTGGAGGCGAGGGAAGGGCACCATATTGACAGCCAGCTTGCGAAGGTCAGCGTTGAGCTGGCCAGGGAAACGAAGGCAAGTGGTCACACCACTCATGGTAGCAGAGACCAAATGGTTGAGGTCCCCGTAAGTAGGAGTGGTGAGCTTGAGGGTACGGAAGCAGATGTCGTATAGAGCCTCATTGTCAATGCAGTACGTCTCGTCCGTGTTCTCCACCAACTGGTGCACCGAGAGGGTGGCGTTGTAAGGCTCCACCACTGTGTCTGAAACTTTGGGTGATGGGACCACGCTGAAGGTGTTCATGATGCGATCAGGGTACTCCTCCCGGATCTTGCTAATCATTAAGGTCCCCATCCCTGACCCGGTGCCCCCACCTAGAGAGTGGGTGAGCTGAAAGCCCTGGAGACAGTCACAGCTCTCAGCTTCCTTTCTGACCACATCTAGGACAGAGTCCACCAGCTCAGCTCCTTCTGTGTAGTGTCCCTTAGCCCAGTTGTTGCCAGCACCACTCTGACCTGAGCAGCAGGAAAAAAGGGAGAGGGGAAAAGAGAGTTAAAATGCCAGTGTCATTTCTGAGCTTTTGCAGCAATGACTTCAACATTTATTTATTCATATTTCTATTCTGCCCTTCCTCCAAGCTGTGTGTGTGAGTGTGTGTGTGTGTGTGTGTGTATACACACATGGCTTAACTCCTTTTGTTCTCACAACAACCTTGTGAGGTAGGTAAGGCTGGGAGATAATGATTGGCCCAAGGTCACCCAGGAGGCTTCCTGACTGAGCAGGGATCTGAGCCAGGATCTTCCAGGTCCAACTCCCAAGTCACTACACCACCCAAAAATTAGCTTTAAAAAACAAACAAACAAAAAACACACAAGCCCATCTCTGTGTGATGTAACAAATTCCCTTCATTTCCCAAAGATTCCAGATTCTGTAATTCCGTATTTCAAATACCTGCCACCACAAGAGCTAGAAACTATTTAAATGAGAACTGGTTTTTCTCATTTCTCGAATCCCCAGCCTGTAAAGAGCAAGAGAAGGCTAGGCCATGGTCTGACTCCATTTTGTCAGAATACCTCCATTTTGTTAAAAGAAAAAAAAGGAGCTAAAGCTGTTAAGGTACCAGCTGGTGATAATCAGCTCATTTCCTGAGGTAATTTCATCCAGAAGTATCATTTCCTATTTGCTTTGTTTTCTGCAGAAAGGTGTGAGGTCATAGCTAGGGTTAGGAAGAAAGTACCTAATCAGGAAGGTTCCATCCAGCTAGTGCTGCAATTAAGAAGATTCCGCACAGCTGAGACCCATCACTTAGAATTAGTGTTTTGTTTACATAAACTTTTCTGAACAGGATGGAACCCCCCCCCCCGAACATCCTATCAGGAAGAGGTCTGACCTTTATCCTGATCGGATAATTAATTATACTAGAGGGGATATAAAGATACCCAGTTTTGGGTACAGACACACACACCTTCAGATGACCATCAAGACCTTCAGAGACCTTCAAACCTACAGATCACCTTCTCCATGTCAGTCCAAGATGCCCCAGCCTGGACCTGCTGCCTGCTTGGACTTGAGAAGAAGGTGAACCAGCAAGGCTAGCCACCTTGCATGTACTAGGGCTTAGTCTAGTGTTAGGCAGCTGTTTTCTTATTTTAAGGTGTATCTTAGTTAACGTCTCTGTTAGTTTTGGTAACTGCTTGTTTTCTTAACAAATTATAGTTAATCTGTTAGCTTTGTGAGTATTTGGAACCAAACTAAATTCAGTTTTGCTGCTTGGGCACTCTACCAGTTTAAAGTTAAGCTTTATAGCTTTGGGATAGGTCCCTGTAGTCGGGGCCAGTTCAGCCTGGGGAGTTTTAAAGATGAGACTGTTCAGTGCTCTTAGAGGCTGTTACTCTTAGCTGTGGTCCCAGGCTGGTAGCAGAGGATGTGTGCCTTGTTGCCTTGGAGTGTAAGTGCTCAAGGACACACTCTGCTGAACGTTCACAACTTATATGGGCCCTGGGCTGGTTATAGGGCATATGAGCCTGTGAATTACACAGCCCTACCCCATTTATTCCATCTCCTAATTCCTGGAGAGCTTAGGGTCCCATGCAAAACATGCCACTTGCCTCTCTTCCTCCCACCTCAAATGACGTCACACATACCTTGGAGTATCTGAGGGGGCTGTTTCCTGCTCTGCCCAGTCAGTGTTCCCAGAACACACATGCCGGCCCATGCCTGTGCTTGCAGCATCTAAACTAGTACAGGGATAGCTGAAAGCCAATGCCGGCTCATTCCAGTCTTTTCCTCCAGGCACATCTCATGTAGGAGGAGAGGGCGGTTTTAATTAAGAATTGCTTTTGCAGAACTAATGCTGCATCAAGCAGTTGCTGCTTTTAACTTGGGGCAGAGCAAAATAATGAAGTTATTCCTGCTAGTGTGCTTAGGGGTTGCCATTTGCAAATGCACTTGAGGCCTCAGCTGGCCTCTTGTATGTTGGCAGGGAAAAAGTGCACTTTGAAAAATCCAGATGCTAGGCAGCCAGAGTGTATTCTTCTCAGTGGCCAGGAACACCCTATAACAGAGAGCAGCTAAAAAGAGTCATCTCCTCTATGACCTCCTCCTGTGCTGAATGTTCACTGCCTCCCAGCTTCACCACTAGTCATGATGAATATTCAGTTCACAAAGACCACATCTCCTCTAAGCATCATGGATGAATCAGGTCCCAACCAAGTAATTTGTAAGCCAGACACAGGGCACTTTTTGAAAGCCAATGAAACTCACTGTGACTCTGAGAACAACCAGTAAAGATGTTTCATTCAAATGTTATCTCTCCACATTTACATCAAGGATCCAAGATGGTGACTGAGCAAATGGCACCTAGTGACTTTCATGGCTTGGCTGAACAGAATACGGATCAAGTCCAGCCAATTCTTGATCTTCTTCTTCTACTACTACTACATTCACAGTTGATAACTACCTGCCTACTTGAACATGCTGCAGTTGAAATGTTTCAAGTTCCAAGTAGTAACACAGATACATGGACATATAGGTAGGTGGTCCTCTAACATGACTGGATAATACCTCTGCCAAGTTGCTCAGCAATAGCCCATTCCTTAGAGTTTCTTACCAAAGACAAAGTTGTCAGGCCGGAATATCTGTCCAAAAGGTCCAGACCGGACGGAATCCATTGTACCAGGTTCCAGGTCAACCAAGACGGCCCGGGGCACATACTTGCCACCTGAGCAGAGAGGGAGAGATATTTAGAACTAGTTAAGAATCCAGCTGATGACAACAGCTCCCTCCCCCCCCCCACACACTACTCATATCCAGAGTTTACACAGATGTTCCTCTGCACAGTCCCATACAAGGGACTTCTCATCTATCTAAAATTGCATATAAGCCAGCTCCTGCTCACAGGCAGAATCAGTTTACAGCCCAATCCTGTCCAAATCCTCCTTGCTGATGCATGCGCGGCATCCTATAGTGGGGGGGGGGGCATTTGCAGAGGTCTCTCCAGGGTAAAGGAACTTTACCCGAGGAGAGTAAGGAGAACAGGATATGGCCATATGCTAGTGCCACTGATCCTGGCCCCTCCCTGCCCAGAAACACACCCATTCCTCCTCTCCTGCCCTTCCCACTGCTGGCCCCCACTGCCAACTCACCTGGTGTCAGCAAATGGTAGCCTCACTGCTAGCCTATGCACAAAGATGCCAGCCATTGCGATGGCAGTCTCATTGCATTTACCAGTGGCATTGGCTGGATCCAAGCACTTCTGCCCGGATCCTAACGCTTCTGCTGGCAGACACCTTCAGAGAGGATTGAGCTGTTAATCTAGCATCTCCTTCACCCCAATCCAGTGATGTCATTCAGGGGGAACGGACCAGAACGGGCGTTCCGGATCCTCACGGGCTCCGTGGCTGGTTCCGGGTTCCCGACAAGTGCCAATCAAAAGTGAGTTCCTGTTCCTAAATCATTTGAATGACACCACTGCCCCAATCCCTCAGAACAATGCAAGGAATGTCAAAATATCAGCAAGGATGAGATGCCTAGGATATTTAGTGGGGAGACAGAGATGGGAACTGCAGGTTAAGGTGAGGCTGCCGAGACCAGGAGAAGGTAGCATTTTGGTACAGCCTGTACTCTGCAGGAGTACAGAGAAGGAAACAGGACTAGAACTATAGTTTAGCCACACATTCTACTTTAAATCAGCAATCAGTACCAAATTGGCTAGATTAGGTTTCCCAAACTCGGGTGTTGCTTCTGCAGAAGTGACTGGTGATTACATCACCTCCAATCACTTCTGGAGCAAGATGCTGCCACTACCTTCAGGCCTTCCGTAGGGGGTTATGCACTGCCTCCCCACACTTCAGAAGTCCTTTTCAAAGGCCTTCAGCCGGCAAGCAGCCCTTGGCTTCCTGGGGAGTGCCTCACGACATCCCAAGGCATCACGATGCAGAGTTTGGGAACCATGGGGTTAGTGTACCATAAAGACATCAGTCTCTGTATCTCCACATTACAATCCCACAACGTAATTTCACACTTGAAAACTGATAGAAGATCAGGATTACGGGCAGCCGAATCTTAGGGTGCCAGGTATAAAACAGCTACTGCTGCATCTTGTGGGTGCTGTGGCAGCCGTAGGAGGCACTTCAGAAGAAAGGAACATTCATGATCGTGGGCTGCCAATGGGCCTCCTCAAGTCTGCACTGGCTATTTTGCCACGTGGCCCAACACAGAGGCTAGGATCTGGTGGTGGAGGCCACCCCCGCTCTTCCCCTCCCCACGCCCAGTTCTGTCCTCCCCATCCCATCCCCACACTCTAAAAGAGGTCACTGCTAGCAAAATGTACCACCTGCTGGTGCTGGGGCCTGGCACTGGGCTGGCACCAGTGGTAAATCCTACTGCCGGCAGCAGCACTTTTGCCTCACCAGCGCTGGCAGTAAGGGCTTACCACCAGTGCTGGGCCACATAGGATTTAATTGGCCCAGTTTCCACCTCCCCCGCATCCACAGAATGTGTCACAGGCACAGGGAACAGGATGGAAGAGAGCCAAGGCAGAATTGCACAAGTGGAGAGAGGATGAGAAAGCGGCTCATTGCTGCACATGACCTCATGAGTCAGGGGAGGACTTTGGAATCCAAGTTACACAGCTCTGCCGCACGAACTGACCTGAGGCCTCGTTGTAGTAGACGTTGATCCTCTCCAGCTGCAAGTCACTGTCCCCATGGTAGTTGCCAGTGGGGTCTATGCCATGTTCGTCACTGATGACCTCCCAGAACTGTTGGGAAAAGATAAAATATTAGAGCAAAGCATGTGACCAAACCCTTCTGAAAGCTGGGCATAGCTGGGCCTCTGGTGAACTGAAGACACAGGTGGCAGATTGTGGGTGCCATGAAGGAAAGCAGTCAGAAGCCTCTCCCATGGGACATAATCCACCAGGAACTTTTTTGCACAAACCCCACAGAAATGAATAGAAGCAGCACAAAAGCTACTTTAGGTGGAGCTCCCCAAGAAGAACTTCCTAATCAGTTATGCCCCAGTGTTAGTAATCAAGTACGGTTTGGATCCTGTCCCCCATATCAGACGTTAAAAGTACTGCATCTTGGGCAGTGCTTGACATGAATTCTATGCGTGTATTAGTCTCTTGGAGGCTACCATTACAATGGAGTGTTTCCTCAGATGGAGAGCATACATAACCAAAGGTGTCTCCACTGTCACTGGACACCTGCTGCATGGAGGGCAGTGAATTCCAATACCTCTCAGGGGGGTAAATTGGTATCAGCATCACCAGGATCATTGAATCCAGTCAGATGGCATGTATCGATTTGCTCCAAATTATCTCAAGCGCTGACAGGCAGAGGGTGTTGGTTGCTCTTCATTCAAGCTCAATCTGTCATCCTGACCTCTGGAGGAACTTGCACGAGACATCCAATTTCATGGCAAAGCAAACCAAGAATGCAATTTAGTACAGGGCAGCGTGTGCACGAAACAATTCCATGATGTTCACCTTCTACCTCTCGGATGAGAGTACTGGTATGGTACACCTCTGCTGTGTACAGCTGTTCCTTGGTATCCGCAGGGGATTGCTTTCAGGCCCCCCGCCGATACTGAAATCTGTGGTTGCTTGAGCCCAGGGCTGCAATCACTTTGAAGGTCAGGCTGGGCTCTCTGGACCCTTGTGCCAGCCCATGGCCCACCGCATGGGCCTTTCTGGGCCTCAGATCAGCTCTTGGACGCAACCAGAACTTGCAGACCTGAACAGGAAGCAACTTCTGTTTCACACCCGTGACTTCTAGTCATATCCAAGAGCTGCGGGCTTCAGCTCCTAAGCATGCCTGGTTGCTGGAATCCACAGACACCAAGAGCCCCATTGTACAACTTTTCAAAGTGTGGGTGCTGGCTCAGTTGAGTCCAAGGTCAAGCCTACAGGCCCACACTGGTCATCTCAAGCAAACTGAGGGTGTATCCCAACAAGGCTGCTTATTGCAGGGGAAGACAAATTGTTCACGAAAGAAGCTCGCCTGCCACTACAGAGATTCAAATCAACCAATTCCTAATGAGACTGAAGCAGCCTAAGATTTGTACACATTAAAATTGATAGGTGGCTTCTAAGGGCCATCAAAGTGGTGTGCAACAATAAAAATACAACACGGTAAGATTCAAACAGCCCAAAAACGTCAGCCAGTTGGGCATCAGCAAAGTGCACTTAACATATAATAGCTAGTTTTTGAAATGGTAATAAGGAAGTGGTCAGACAAGTCTTCCAGGGGGAGAATTCCAATGTCTGGGTGCTGCAACTGAGAAGGCTCTGACCCATCTCCTCACCAACCACTTAATCGAGTTAAGAAGCGGCTCTGCTCTGCAGTAGACATGTATATACAAACAGTTCTTTCAACAGCCCAGTCCCAAACCATTTAGTGCTTTGGAAGTTCCGATCAGCATTTTGAATTGGGCTCAGACTCAACCAGGAGCCAATGTAGATTGGATAGTATCAAAGTGATATGATCCCAGAAGGAAAATATTTTTTCATGATCATGAAATAAACCCAAAAATGGATGTTCAAGACTCATAATGAATCTTCCTCCATCATCACTCCACCCATTTCAACATTCCCAGCTTTCCTGAAATATCAGTGAAAATGGGCATTTAGAAGTCATCATCACAACATCTGCTGAGCCCTTCCTCATTCCAAGGTCAACTAGGTAGAAGATCACCAACCACAGCTTCAGGCAATTCCCTCAGGGCCATCAGGAACTGAATCAGATGTCTCTGTGGGTAGACCATTCAATAGGCGCCTTTCCCATAATATCACATTCCCATAGGGGTTGGAAGTCCCAGGGACCATGAAGATAGCCTGAAAGTCACCAACTTTAGCTAATTCCTCTACTTCTTGTGCATAAACTTGTTACAGTCCCCGAAGGAGACACATGTTTAAAGGCAATGGCAAGTAATGGCCAAGCTGAGTGATTTGCAAATTATCCAACTTACTTTCAAAACATTATAGTATACCAGATGAAGTCACTCTCCTAAACATCATGCCTGCCAGAACAGAAACAAGGGATCAGAACACAAAGTTCTGCAGAACATACACATAGCTCTCATTTGAAGGGTCCCCCATACAAAGTCCCTCTGAATGTCCAGTAGGTGGCATGTAGCCCAGAACTATGCACTCCCTGAGTTTAGTCCAGCAGGGACTAAACAGGTTTCTTTTTCAGCTGGCCTTCTTACCCTGAGTTTTTGGTTTGAGGATTGGTGTCCTTGCTATTTTTAGATAGTTTATTATTTGCTATCACTGCACGTTATGCTTTTATATGATGTATGTTTTTATGTGAGGTTTGTAATATTAGCTTCTGTCTTGTTTGCTATTGCTTTTATCTTTTTATCTGTCTTTTAATGAACATCGCAAGCCACTCTGAGCTCCCAGTTATTGGGGCAGGGGGAAAAGGGCAAGGTATACATCTTTCAAATAAATAACAGGAGAGCTTTGCATCCTGAAGTTTCACCTCCCTGCACAGAGAAAGCGCTGTGAACTCATTTCCAAACAATCCCCCTCCCACACACAATTCTGTCCTGCAACACATTTTTCCCCTTATCCTCCTTGTAAAAGGTACAAGGGGTTTCCATACACTCACCTACTTGCAAGATGGACTGAGGAAAAGCGAGAAGCCAGCCATAATATCACATGCATTTCTGCACAAGCAGACACACTAAATATAGCTCTGCCACTGTACATGGCGCTCTGCAGAGTCAAGTGACACCCTCTCTCATGTTAAAAGTTTTAGTAGATAATCAAATGATTTAACTGCAGGAACCCCACCCACAATTAAAAGTTGCCACATAAGGACGGCCCTAATTTAGAAACTCAGCAAATCACGGAGCAGTCATTTCAACCAAGAGGTGAGGTCACTTACATGTCAGCTGTGTTTGGTACCGCTGTAGTTGCTGCAATAAGCCCATTTGATGAGAAACCACAGCAGGCCTACAGACCGGTTCCAAGCCCGAAAAGAGCCAACTAGAAGAGCAAGCTGGTTGTACAAGAGAAACAGACTGAAGACAAGAGTTTGTGCAAGGTCTACACCCTTCCTTAAGAGCAATAGCAAAGCTGTCAGCTTTCAAACCTGGAAGAGGAGAAAGCCATTAGGCTTCACACCCAGAAGCCACACATTCCAATAGTATAGGCTTGAAAGGAGTCAGTCTGGGGCACTGAGCCTTTTGAGGATTGCTGTCACTGCCATCTTTGAATGTGCACATGGACAGAAGAGTTCTCTCACAACACATCAATGGTTTCTGAGAGTTTGCTTCTAGCCACCGCTTAGACAGGCAGTGGGGAGCAGAGAAAGGAGCAAAAGGCAGAAAAGCAATGCCCACTGACCGCGGAGTTGCGGGGGGCAAGTGAAGTGGAGACTGCACTGGTTGAGAGCTTCAGAAGGTGAGGAGCTCCCAAGGCTCTTTCAGAACCAGTTTTTTCTTTTCTTTTCTTTCTTTTTTTTTTTTTTTGCTGCATGGCAAAGCCGTAATGCCTAAACTTAATTCCAAGAAACTCAACTGAACCTTTGCACTTGAGCACCCCCCCCCCTCCATGCATCATGCCTCAGAGAAAGAAGGTATTGCTGTCACCTTATTCTTTCCCTTGGGAGGATAGCAGCCCTGGATTCCATGATGCAGCCTGCAGGACAGCTGGCAGGTACAGGGGAAATCCTAGAACACAACCATTACCTAGGAAGCTGCCCCCCCCCCCCACATGCCTGGACAGGGAAGAATGGAGGTGGCAGTATTAAGTGTGCTTCTCTGCAGTTGTACAGATACCTTCCCATTGTTCTGGAAACTGATTAACACAAGGCATTATATATGTTTAAATGTAGAGCAAGGCACGCCTCCAGTTTTAGTTTAGGACAAAGCCCTACTTTATAGGTATCAAATATTTGAGCCACACAGACTTGGGCGATACAGCTTCAATTAGGGGGAGGGGGGAGGGGAACCACACCTATAGAAGATACAGGATGATTCATACTGCCCTTTGACCCTGAGGTGGCTGGTACAGCTACACCAGGGGAGAGCCAACAGGCAAAAAGGTGGGTGGAAAAGGAAGGCACACAGCCCAACAGGAATATGCATCTGAGGTGACCCACATCAGCATGTTCCCAAGCAACAGACTCTCTGATCAGTCCCTACCTGCTGAGTCAGATTTTATCAGAAGCAGACTGGCTTAAATAACAGCCAAAGAGGGTATCTGCAATGCTCATCAGGCTCCCTTTTGGGATAGCCCTGGATACCAAACTGGATATCATGGGGCCTAAAAGCAGAAAATCCAAAGGCTTCCACAACATGGACGTAGGGCACAAGTGGAAGCTGTGCAAGTGCACTTTTATTCCACTGCAATAGGATTCATCTAGGAGAAGTTCCCCAGGGATTGTGCCCTAGGGGAAAGATTCAGCTGCTTCTTACTCTGCTACTCAAACTCTGCTTCTCAGCTGCACTTGGCTTCATGGAAGGATTAGTTCACCTCAAGCACAATGTTCTCTGCATCCCAACCAGAGCTAGGGCAGACTGCCCTTGTCTTCTTACCTGAAAGCATTTCCCTGCTAGCCCAATTCATCAAGACGGGTCTTTCTTATGCAGGACAATTATGTGCCTCACATACACACACACACACACACCAACCCACACATCACACCAACAGATCTCAAGTGACACCCCTTGAGATTTACCCCTGCTAACTGGGAAACAGGCACTTTTTCAAGTGGTGTTCCTCTTATATTTAGCAATTAATTGTCCCTCTTCGCCCCTGCGCAGTGTCTTTCTAGTGGCTGTTGCTGGTGGTCTGCCTTTTTTTTTTAAGATTGTGAGCCCTTTGGGACAGGGAGCCATTTAACTTTATTATTACTATTTGCCTGTAAACCGCTTTGTGAACTTTGTGTTGAAAAATGGTATATAAGTACCTGCTGATCGATTGAAGTGATAGGTGCATGCATCAAAGAACGCTGCACCAAACAACTTTCATATCCCCTCTAAAGCCATGTTTTCAATGGTGCCAGTTCACAGTCAATCAATTGCACATCTACTGATGTACATATATACTCGAGCCATCCTATTAGAAGCCAGACATCATGGTTCTATTTTCCTATCCAGCTTTTCCATTTCCACTCTTCTTGCCTCTTAAACGTTGCTCACTACAGACAAGAACCAGGCTAGGCAAAGCCTGCTTAGAATGACATGACCAGAGTGCTCCCTTGTGCTAGTCTGAATTGGAGGACTTGAGGGAAACTGAAGTTTCAGTGGCAAGTCAAGTGCGAGGATGAAGCCTAAGATGCTGACAACTAGCAGCCTGGTAGTAAATGCAAACTCGCAGATCTATCTTCTTACAGATCTCAATACACCCATAAGGAAAAAAAATCCCAATTATTAAACACAACAAATCAAAACAGGAACATAATGTAAAAATCTCCTGCCTCCCAACATGAATGTGAGAGGTTTGTAACATAGTGACATACAGAGTGAGCTGGGAAACCAGCGAGTCTCTGGTTGAGATCTCACTTCTGCCATGACCTCATTGGGTAGCCCGCAGCAAGTCTATTGTGACTCAGCCACCCCCTTCATATCTGCAATAGCAGGACAATACTGGCCTAGTATAGACTGTGTGGATTATGAGAAAATTCTTCAAATACTGAAGCATTATAAAAACACCTAATTTGATGGGCAGGACTCTCCTCCCAAAGATAGAGAAAGAGCTCAGGAATCCTCCTGACTCACATGTGCTTCTGTCCCAATCCAAATTTATCCTCATTCTCATCAGCAATAGATTCAGCATTGCAAAGAAGCTGTTCCCACCTCCTTAAGCCTAACAGACATTAAGATTAACCTGCCTTCTCCCTCTCCCAAGCCCACAACCAGGGAGCTCAAGAAAAAAAAGCCCCAATCATGTCAAACCCACTTCCCACTGTTACGGGCAGAGCACCCTGGCTGTCTCCCCCCCCCCAAGCCATTTCTCAACATGGCTCTAAAATGGAGTCGTCCTGTCAGTCTTTTCCTTCTTCATACTGCTGCAGTAACAGTAGCAGCACGAGTGGCGGATTCTATTTATACCCAATGCCTGTGAAATCTAGGAAGGTGGGAGGGAAGAGGACGGTGAGCTTACAGCAAAAGAGCATGAGACAGTGCAAAAGTCCCCATGCCCGTAGCCTTCCACCTCCATTCCCCTCCCCCCGTCCCGCTCCAAAGGTTGCCAGATCGGTAGGGAAGGCTGAGCAATTGAGTCAAATACAGTTGGCATTGAGACCCAACTGTTACACTGAGAGCCTGATCTGCTGGGGCGGAGAGAGCAAAGGTGGCTGACAGGCCTCCTCAGCAGCCAGGTCACTACAGGAAACGGAGCTTGGCTACAAGATTTCACTATCCAGAGCAAATCTGCCCCACTCCCAGAATGCCTACCAAAAGGACAGCCTTCTACCATACATACCAGTTCGCCCTCATAGATCATCTAAATGCAGTGGCATTGCTAGGACATTTTGCACCTGGGGCTACTTAATTTTTTTACACACACACCCCAGCGGCAAATTTGTTTTGTTTTGGCCATTACTTTTGCTAGCGTTAAGGTATTACACTCCGGAGCGGGGTGTGTGTGTCATTGAATTCCTGGTGAAATTCCACGTCCAACGGTATACAGCGTGATGGTATTCCTTAAAACCGCGATATTAAAAACCACAAGTTTTGCAAAAGAACTTTTATTTTTGGTTTTTACATCTTTGGCCATAACTTTTGCTAGAATAGAGATATTACACTCTGATTTTTTCCACTGAGTTCCTAGTGAAATTCCACATCCAACGGTATACAGCATGATGGTATTATTGGGAGGGCGTGGCCTGTCAGCTACAGGATGGCAGCAGTTTCCTAAGCCAGACTGTTGCCAGCTTTTACCTCTTTTGGGGGGCTCCCAGATGGGAAACTCCCACCCAAATTCCTAGGAGAAGGATTTTGGGGCAGCTGACGTTAGGCCAGCACCCTGTAGGAGTGGCGATTCCAGAGGGGAACCTGGCAGTCTGGACACAGGGAGGTACAAGAAGCCGGCGCCATAACTGGACGTGTCGGCAAAGTGCTGACAGCCTTGGAGAAGGATTAGATCATGGGAAGCATTGAAGGTGTTTAAGAACCGTAAGTCAACCTCTGTAAGCAGACCCTGCTGCAGAGATAAGAATGATTGTGCAGGAGGAATGCGGATGAAAAAACTAATAATGAAAAACTAACCATGAGTGTCAACCAAGATAATTAATTGACTGTAAGATAAATGAGAAGTGTAAGTTGCTTTTTACGATATAAGAGGCAGCTGCAAATCCAGAAGGGGCAAAATGAGAATTTTTGAAAGAACTGGGACCCTGTCTGGAGTGCAACATCGTATGACAAGAGAATGTTAGGGAAATTTTACCAAAACCACCTGAGGATTTAATTTCAACTGTTGGAAATAAGGGAGGAAAAACTTTTTTTTTTATTCTTCAAAATGGAGGTCTGAGGAGCTGATGGTGTCTGCAAGAGTGAAGAAACCTGCATTTTAAACTTTAAGCTTGCCAAGAGATTAATCATGAAGTGACCCTGGGTTGAGGGTTGAGGAGTTAAGCATTGTAGCAAATGTGAAGCCAATGTGAAGCCAATGTGAAGCATGCTTTTAAATGAAGCACTCACTTCATTGCAGAAGTGTAGAAGTGAAGATATATGGAGAAATAACCGGGAGACCCACCCTTTTGGACATAAATAACTCAAGAAGATGGCGTCGAAGCAAGAAAGGTTGACTGTTTTTGCGGTTTGAAAATGCAGATGACTTGGAAGGATTTCAGAAGGTCAGAGGGAAAGAAGTTTTGGAAGAACCTAAATTAGATGGCACTAATACAATATGGAAGGGGCATGGTGGCGCAGCGAGTTAATCCGCTGTTGCTGGGCTTTCCGACCGCAAGGTTGAGAGTTCAAGACTGCGCGACGGAGTGAGCTCCCGTTGCTTGTCCCAGCTCCTGCCAACCTAGCAGTTTGAAAGCACCTAAATGCAAGTAGATAAATAGGGACCACTTTGGTGGGAAGGGAATGGCGTTCCGTGCGCTACAGTGTAGAGTCATGCTGGCCACATGACCACGGAAACTTGTCCTCGGACAAAACGTCGGCTCTACAGGCTTTGAAACGGAGATGAGCACCGCCCCCTACAGTCGGTCACAACTAGACCATTCGGTTGTGGGGAAACAATATGGAACTTTAGGAGGCTGTTTAAGAAATATTGACAAATTTGATTATAATGAAATTGGATTAAAATATTTGTTTAATAAAATAAAAGTGGTGGCTTTTGGGTTAGAAGTAATGGAAAATGAATACAGGTGATATGATGAGACACTATAATAAAGTATGAAATTATATAATCCTACTTAGACTAGAATATTGTAGTAAAGAGTAGACTTTTGAATTTATTATAAGATAAATATTGATAGATTAATGTTATATGAAGATATATATATGAAGATATGAAGATATTAGGAATTATTTTATGACTGGACCAAGCTGGCTGTTTAAACCATTTAATGAAATTGCAAGACATAAGAGATAACAAGACTGTAATTAAATTTAAGGGAATGTTGTACACACCCTATTGAGATTATATTTTAACTGAACTATTTGATTATAGAAATTTATGTTAAATGGGGATAGAAATTTGTAGGACATTGTAGACTATTATAACTTAGGCTGTAATTCTTCCTCATTTATTTTTTCTGCAACTACTGTTTCCTTGTTTATGTGTACACTTTAAGAGGAGAAATGGCTTTGAGATTCGCAAAGATAGGATGGAAGATAATAAGTCAGGAAGAGACAGAAATAGATGTATTTCTAAAAAGATACAAATTAAAATAAGATATGCCGATAGTAGGAATTATTTTATGACTGGACTAAACTGGCTTAAATGAAATTGCAAGATTTGGAATAAGATATAAGCAAGCAATTGAATATAAGAGATTATGTACATATGCTATTGAGATTATACTTTAATTCAGGGGTAGGGAACCTACGGCTCGGGAGCCATATGTGGCTCTTTTGAGGATTGCATCTGGCTCTCGTAGCTACAGGCAGCTACAGGCATTTTTTTTACCCCTTTTTTTGCATTTTTTTTACCCCGGTGGCCATTTTTTTCTGGCTTCGCCCACTCATTGCACTGACGTCGGCCATCTTCAGTATAACAACGTTATTAAAAATAATAAATTCAGAGATTTATTATACTCTAAAATTGTTGGTCTTACTTAAAAATGAACGCATTTAGTTGTATTCAGTGTTAAAAAATATTATATGACTCGTATGGAAATACATTTTAAAATATGTGGCTTTCATGGCTCTCTCAGCCAAAATGGTTCCCGACCCCTGCTTTAATTGAATTAAAAGATTATAAGAAATTTATGAGGTTGTAAGAATGGTAACTGATATTTGTAGAAGATAGATATTGTAGGCAATTATAATTCATGGCTCTAACCCTCCACTATTTACCTATTGTGTAATCTTTGTTCCCCTTAACCTATGTGTATCCATTTCCCTGTCCCATAACTAAATAGAAGAAATAAAAATTATTTACACTGGTATACAGCATGATGGTATTATTCCTTAAAACTGCTATTTTAAAAATTGCGATTTGTTCAAAAAGTTTTATTTTTGGTTTTTACTTTTTTGGCCATAACTTTTGATAGAATAGAGATATTACACTCCGGTTTTTTCATTGAATTCCGGGTTGAATTTCACATCTAAATGGTATACAACATGACCATATTATTCTGTAAACTTGCGATTTTCAGAATTTGGGATTCAGTGCCCCCCCCCCCGAAGATGGCACCTGGGGTGCTGCGCTCTCCGCCCCATAGGTTGCTACGCCACTGTCTAAAGGGACTCTCCTTCAAGTGCCCCCTCTGTCCCAAGTTAAAGGGATGACAGCTCGGGGACGAGCCTTCTCTGTAGCAGCTCCACAAATATGGAATTCCCTACCAGAAGAATTAAGAACTACGCACTCCCTCATGGCCTTTTGGAGAGTGCTCAAATCATCCCCTATTTTGTCTGGCCTTTGGATGATTGTTGGCTGTCTGCCTCTGGTATATTGTCATAGTTTGTTTACTCCTCTGGTCAATTGTTTTCCCACCGTCCAAACGGCCTGATATGGAGAATTGGGTCTAGCTTCATTCTTGTTCACTCTCTGTGTTCCCATTAATGTTTAATGTTGTTGTTTTAATGTTGTTGTTTTAATGTTATTGTGGTTACATTGTATTTTGTTGTTTCTCTGTAAGCCGCCTTGGGCATTTGCTTTGGCCTGGGAAAGGTGGGGTACACATTCTTCAAAATAAATAAAACAAATAAAGGCTCTGTTGCCACAGACACTTCCCTTCCCAGCATAAGCAAGAAGGATCCCACGCAAGACTCCAAACTACCAATGGAGCTCCAGGTTCCTGTTCTCCTTTTGGGAATCAATGATAGGACCCCCCCAAAGACTACCTGTAGCTGCCAGAAATGGCTCCTGAAGGCACAGCAGCCTAGAGAGGAGGGGCCTTGCATTTGGGCCACTCAGAGTCATGTATGTTTAGTATCATACAGGTCTGCTAATGTCACATAAAGCCCAGTTGGGCTTTAAGTCACTCCTGGGAAGGGAAGGACACACAAGGCTGCCACCTTTGTACTGCAGAAGTAAAGGGTGAGGCTATGGATATGAGGAATCGAGCCTGAACACCCTGTGAACACAGAACACCCTGTCTACTGCAATGGGGCAGGAAGATGGAGAGGAGAGAATCAAGGGGATAGAAGCAGCCTGTAATCAGCGCCTTGGCTTCCACTGCTACATTTGCACAGAACCCTCAGGGTCAGGAGCAATCCGCTGTCCCCAAGGAAAGCACATGAGGTCAGCGTTTGTGTGTGCATTCATGCATCCATGCTGAGCAGATAAATCTTTAAGCCCTCCCTAGATTTATTAATGCCCTCAGATCCCCATTTGGTTTAGCTACAGAGTCAGACAGATGTTGGGGAAGAAAGGGGGCAAATCATAATCTTATGCGGGAAAGCCACAGTTTAACACCTCCCTCCTGCAAATCACTGCTGCAAAACTGTGCTCAGCAAGCACGCATACCTCAGAATGCCAGATGCAGGGGAGTGGCAGCAAGGTGCAGGCATCTTGTCTTGTGAGCTCCCTGAGGCATCTGGTGGGCCACTGTGGGATACATGAAGCTGGACCAGATGGGCCTTGGCCTGATCCAGCGGGTCCCTTCTTATGTTCTTATGCAGACACGCAATCCCAAGGGCTAAGAGTGAGCAGAAGCTCTGGGGTCTTCATAGCACAAGGACTCAGCAAGTCCTCCAAGAAGGAGTCAAAAGAAAAGTGAGCTTTGCAGCAGTGACTTAGGCCTTGTTCACTGAGGTGGTAAGCTTGGTCTAGATTGTACCATTTCAGACTGCAGGTGGAGCAAGGGCTCACAGGAGGGAAAGCTCCTCTATAAGGATATGAGCACAGTCCTAATCTGGAGTTAGGTCAGCACAAGGGACACCATAAAGTATGTTTGAACCACTATCGGAGTCAGAGGGGCCAGCACACAGACGTGCACCATCCTCCCTGATTCCAAGAGTGGTCCAAATGAGCTTTATGGTGGCCCTTGTGCCAGCTAAACTTTACTGGCCTAACAGTGCTGGTCTTACTCCAGGTTAGGATCGCACCCCAAGAGTGGTTCAAATGCACTTTACGGTGTCCCTTGTGCCGGCCAAACTTTGCTTGCCTAACCTGGAGTTAGGCTGGCACAATTAGGCCAGCAAAGTTTGGCTGGCACACAGGCCCATAAAGCGCGTTTAGACACCTCAGAAACAGGGAGCATGGCACACACGTGTGCTGGCCTCTCTGACTCAGAGAATGGTTCAAATGTACTTTATGGTGTCCCTTGTGCTGGCCTAACTCCAGGTTAGGAAAGACTTACCAGTGCACGGAAAACTGGCATATAAGAAAGAAGGGAACTGGGCTAAGACATCTTTCATCCCAGGTTCTAGTTCTGTTTATTGGGGGCTGCTCTATATGGTGGAGCATTCAATCAGGCAAGCCTCCTCCCAACACACAGTCAGGAAGTGGCATTGTCCAGACAAGGTTTATCACCTCCGTGACTACTACAGGAAGCCTCAGTAATCTGGAGGGGGAGCTATCACCTTGCCTGAAAAAGCTAATATAAGGAGAATCAATTGCTTGGAATAGGAGGCTGAGGCCGCAATCCTAACCAACTTTCCAGCATTGACATAGCTGTGCCAATGGGACATGTGGTGCAACCTGCAGTTGTGGGACAGTCGCAGAGGCCTCCTCAAGGTAAGGGAATGTTTGTTCCCTTACCTTGGAGCTGCATTGCTCTTACCCTGGTGCTGGGAAGTCGGTTAGGATTGCACCCTGAGGCCGCTGGCGTTATGTGACCGCAGAAATTGGAGTGTAGAAGGGCCAGCTGGCAAAAACCCGGATAACATCCTTGAAAACCCAATTTGAAGCTTGGCTGCAGCTGCCTGTGAGAGCTTGGAAAGTGCAAGAACTGGCAGCCAGGATGACAACTGCACAACGGAGGGAAACGTCTGTAGAAATGGAGGCTTTATGAGACCTCCATTACTTTCAAAACCCCACTGAAAATGTGGTTTATGTTCAATCTGCCTATATAAACCGATTGAGATATATTGTAATTAATAAATACACTCAGCAACACTCCCCACTGTGTAATACACTCCTGTGGCTAGTCAGATCCAGAACCTTCAATGATGTCAGTGGAGGGAACTAGCAGCTTTCCAGTGAGAGCACAAGGCCCACCTTCTGGGAAACAATCCAACAAAGCTACAAGTCTTGCTTTTGAAGGAAAGAGTTGCATTACTAACAAGGGTGGAGCCCTTGTGTAAGATAGAAGGAGAAGGTATATTACATTTCTGACCCACTTCCTCTCTGGTTAGTAGGCCAGGCCAGGTTTCCTTACAAAAGCTTGACGTCTAGACATAGCTGAAGTTAGAGGGAAACCCTTAGCAAGCCAAAGCTCTCCCAGGCTATATGCCTTCTAAAATACTGTATATCAAGGCAGGAAAGGGCTAGGTGACCTGCTGAGACCCTGCAGACAGCAATCCAGATTAAGCTACAATTACGGCACCTCACAAGCCCTAGATAAGGCAGGCTGTTCCAGTTCATTCCTTGCCATGAGGGAGGTAGCCAAGTTGAAGTTCTACAGGAACTGACACAAGCACACAAACTGCCCAGTCATTCACTCAGAGCGGCTGTTTCTTGGGGCGCTGGTGAGGCAGCAGGCAGTACAAGAAGAATCTCAGAAGGATGATGGGATGTAGCAACACTCACATGGCTGTAGCTGTTTGGAATGGCAGAATGTCTCGGGTTCAAGGCTACTTCACATAAGACAAGTTTCCCTGTACTGTATACCTTGTTCACACTAGACATCTATTGCAGTGTTCTTCAACCTTGGCGTTGGGACCCCAATGGGGTCATAAACTTTAGTTGTGGGGTCACGGCCACTTATAGGAATGAAAAAGGTTGAAGACCCCTGGACCCTCTGGTAAAGGGGGCGGCATCTGGTTTCCCCCCTGCTGGCACCAGGAGATGGTGTCCCAGTCCTGCTCAGGTTCTTCACAGTTGTGCTAAAACAGCTTCCACTAGTGCCAGGCTTCATGGTAACTTCTTCTGCTCTTTTAATAAGGATATTTGGTTACAGTGAACAGTGCTGGGCGGGCATTGTGGGTGGCAAAGAGGGCAGAGGTGGGCAAATAGGATCCCAGGTGGGGGCGGGATCAATAATGGGTCCCGAGTCTCATACTTCATGTATTTATTTGGGTCATGGCCAGGGGCGGATCTAAGGGGGGCAAATCTGTAAGTTTTGCAAGAAGCCTTACCTTGCAGTGGAAAACACTCCTCTTCTGCACTGTTCTAGCCAATCCTCACAGGGAACAGCAACATCTTGGCGTTGCTTACTGGCTACAGCAGCGAGGCGGGATTTACATGACAGGGTAAGGCTTCTTGCAACACTTACAGATTTGCCCCCCCCCCTTAGATCCACCTCTGGTCATGGCACCAAAAAGGTTGAAGACCACTGATCTATTGTACGTACACACAGCAGGGACCTGCTTCCCGCAGCATGCTCACACCAGAAGAAATGTAAGAATCACAAGAGTCCAGCTGCATCCATGCTGGGGGGGGGGGGGGGAAAGGAATATATTGTGTGAAGCAGCATTTGGAGCACGGAGAGTCCCCAGTGCCGTTCCAGCACCCCAGCACATGCAAGGGCTCCTTTCCTCCTTGGGAGTCTCACCCACTATGGACATAGGTCCAAAGCAGGCCAGTGCAGCATGTCACACAAATAATTACTCTGGAGGCTGCACCAACCCTTGAGATTAGGATAACCCCAGTGGCTGGACTTACTTTCTGGGTTTCCAGACCAGATATCGCCCCTTAAGAGTCTCACATGGGTTAAAAAGCAGAGTATCAGTTTTAAAATAGAGACATTGAAATACGCAGGACATTTCATCCCACCCAGCTGGCTACCTGTTGTGGTGCCCCAAGGAATGAGGAATCCCACTCTCCCCAGGCATTTCTTACACCTTCTGGCAGGTATCCTCCGTGCAGTTAGCACTGTCTCACTAAGGCTGCAATCCTAGCCACACTTTCCTGATAGTAAATCATACCGAACACGATTGGACTCAATTCTGAGCAAAGGATTGTGTTGCAAGACACACAGTGCTTTAGGAGAGAGCAGCATCAGGCCAGGCATAATGAGGAAGATCATTTACAGTGCAATCTTGTGCAGTTAATCAAAAGTGAGTCCAACTGTGGATCCTACTCCAAGGGAGGTGTGCAACCTTAATTCCCTTCCCCACAAAACGTCCTGAACCTACCTTGAAGATTTATTTTCAACTGCGTGAATCCATTTGCATGAATCCAGGCACACAATTGCACACTTCTCCCCACTCAAGCTACACAGAAAGCAGCATCTATGGCTAAGGAGCAGCACTGGAGGAAGGAGCAAATGCCAGAGGGAGCCCTCCCGGTAGACAAAAGACCATCCAATTGAGTGGGTTGGTCAAGTCTGGGTGCCATTAAAGCAGCAGCAGTATGAGATGCTTTACAAAGTCCAGTAAGTTCTCTTGGGCAGTCCTCCCTGCTAAGTGTGCAGAAGTGCTCTTGCAAAGCCCTGTTTACGCCAGTACTGATATTTATCTGCATAGCTCTGGCTCATTGCAATGCGGCCCGAACAGCGGAACACCCCAAATGGACTGCACCTGAGGTCACTAGGAGGCGAGTGCGCCATGTGGATGATTTACCGAGGGACCACGACGTCTTCGCCAGCTCAGCCAGGCGCACGAGCCGTGGTGCATCTCCCCCCCCACCCCCCCCCGGTTCCCCGGGTCGGCTGCGTGGTTCAGGCGGTCCGATGCGATGCCACACCTTTCCAGGCAGACACTTGACAGAAGCAGCCGGCGGATGCCTAAGGAAACGAGTCACCAGGCGAACGGCGAGGGGATGGGAGACGCCACGTGCCTGCCCTCCACCCGGGCAGGCATCGCACCGCACGCGAGTTCATTCCAAGGGTGGGGGGGGGAGAAGGAGACGAAGCCGAAGCCGATCGCGCCACCCTCGCCACCTCGCCGGAATCCCTTCCCGAGGAGCAAGGACGGAAGCCATGTTGGCGGCCGCATTGCAGGCAGATCTGCCCAGCGCCGCCGCCGCGCGTGCCGGCGGAAAACGCGGCCAAGGCAAGAGCTCCAGCTCCGCCAGCAGCCCGCGGCTCCAGCCGCTCCTTCCCCGCCGCAGCGAAGCGCCTCGTCAGCGCTCCCCAGTCCCCACCCTGCGCTCCAGGCGCATTCCGGCAAGGAGCCATCATGGAGACGCGAACGCGCTAGAATGGGCACGGCAGCGAAGCGCTCTCGGCCGGCAGGACCTTGAGCCCTTTCCCCGCAGAGACTCAGCACGCGTCGCAGTAGGCGCCCGCCCGCCAGCCCAGGCGACGATCAGCCGCTGCTCCCCCACCCAAACTCGAGGGAGGAAAAAAGCAGGAGAGAAAGTGCCGCCACTTCCCGCGGGGGGGGGGGGGCTAAGCAAACGCGTGCGCGGGGGAATCGGCCCTCCTCCACCACCCCCGCGCCCCGTCGCCCGCTGCTCTGACCTTGGCCCCAATCTGGTTGCCGCACTGGCCAGCCTGCAGGTGCACGATCTCCCTCATGGTTTCCTCGCGGTGGCTCTATCAACTGCGCGCCGGCTCCTGACTTCACTTGCGGCTTCCCGTCTTTCTGCCGGCGGCCGCCCCGTTGATGCGCCTTAAATAGGCTCGGTTGGGAAGGGCGGAGAGAGCGCGACGCCACTGCGCATGGCATGGGGTGCCGCTTCCACCGCCCGCTTTGCTAGGAGGCCAGGCTTTACAAACGTGCCCCGTCTCGTACCCGCTTCGCGATCCCTGATGAATTGGAAAGCCGGAATCCGAGACGGGGGCGACTGCAGGGCCACCTGTACTAAGCGTGTGCCCAGCAGAAAACTTCTGTCAGAGGGGAAGGCCGAGCCACAAAGCAATAGACCTCACATCCTATATATGGCTACTCCCAAGTAAGACACACCTGACACTTCTGGAGGAGGGCGATGGCTGAGGACTCCCACATAGAGGGGGCACACCAACGTTGCCGAACTAGTTCCCACAAAATAAAAAAAGACCATGAGGTACAGAGGAGGCACTGCAACTGAACATAAAGTGAACTTTTAAGTCATAAAAAAGTCCTGAATGTCACCAATTTCAGTGGAACTTCCTCCAAAGATAATTCTGCACATATATGCTCTGCTGTTTAGCAGTGATCTCCAGGCAGTTTGACTGAAGTCCTTTGCAAGGCTGAATTAGGAGAAAGGGGGGATTAACATCTATGTAACTATGTGTCAAATTGCATTCTTCATAAAAAGAAAACCTTATAAGAACTGTCCCGAGGGTTGTACCCGCCATCGGCCCTCGTTACAAGGGGATATTAGCAGAATACATCATAAGAACATAAGAAGAGCCCTGCTGGATCAGGCCAAAGGCCCATCTAGTCCAGCTTCCTGTATCTCACAGCGGCCCACCAGGTGCCCCAGGGAGGCATGAGACAACAAGATGCTTGCATCCTGTTGCCACTCCGTTGCACCCAGTACCAGTAGCCCACCACCTTTGTAAGGAGGTTGCACAATCCATCATTGCCTATAGCCCACAATGGGCCTTTCCTCCAGAAAGCCGTCCAATCCCCTCTTAAAGGCATCCAGACCAGATGCCATCACCACCTCTTGTGGCAGAGTTCCACAGATTAACTACCCGCTGGTTAAAAAAGTACTTCCTTTTATCTGCTTTCTCTCTCCCAACCCCCAGTTTTAGCAGATGCCCCCTGGTTCTGGTTCAAATATTCCGATTTACCTATTAAGAGAGAGAAATAGCAATGACATTTCCTACAGTATTCTTGAGCATTTCATCAGGGAACAAAATATATTATGTTCAAAATATATTATGTTTTTAAGCTCACTTAAAAACAGAGTCACTACTGAAAAGGCCCCAGGTCTACAGCGCATCAAATAAGGGAAAGAGGAAAGCTCAGTGCTTCAGGCACAATTAATAACTTAAGCACATAAATGCACTGTGAAGTGCAGCCACTTTCACTTGCCTCCTGTAAGCCAGTGAGGAGGAAGATAGGAGCTTCATTGATAGAGAGCCTGACAGTGGAGATGTCACAACCTTCCATTGGCAGCTCACAGTCAAGAGGCCCTTGCCATACAACCTCCTTAGAAGGTTGACACTATAGCATGATTATAGGCATGCCCGCTCCACTTCAAGTCTCAGCTATATAGGACTTCTCATATAGGGCCCAATCCTATCTAATCTTCCAGCACTACAATGTGGCCCCAAGGTAAGGGAACAAACATTCCCTTCCCTTGAGGAAGCCTCTGTGATTGCCCCACCACCACCGAATGCAGTGCACACCCTGCAGGCACTGCTGCATCAGCACTGGAAAGTTGGACTGGATTTGACCCATAGTGTGTGTATTATTGCAGCCTTCATTGAGGGAACAGAAAAGGCAAAGCACACAATCCCTAAGGTGAGAGAGGGCAGGAGAGTCTGGAACTGGCGTTTCTTGGCGCTCTGGATTGTGCCCCCTCCCAAGGTGCCTGCATGGTTCCCCATCATCTTTACCCTTACCAGCAACAGTCCCAGGCGACACGACTCGCAACAATATCTGTTCAAGCTGCATGAACAGACTAACCCTGCACAGCTACGTGGGATGCCACTCCGAGGGTATCAATTACCAGGACTCCAGGGTATCTATTATGCATTGGGATCCTATTACCCACTGAAAGCTTGGAAACTGCACAGGAGGACATCCAAACTGAAAAGGCAGGCACAGGGATTTCCTTTCAAGGCCCAGAGCAAGCAGGCTATTTGCTCTAAATGCTGACAAGAGCCTGTGGATCAAGGGGGACGTTCCTACCAGGCCCAAACGGAGGCCTCAGTGCGCCCATGGCTGGCGCCAAAACCGCACCCCCAGGACGTCACCCCGCCCCCGTACGTCACTCCGACACACCTCCCTGCGCCTGGAAATGCTCCATTTTGGAGCGTAACAGAGACCAGGGAGGGTGGACGGGCTAAGGAGCGTGCTGTTTCGCGCGCGGACTGCATGCAATGGCGCCCCGCCGCTGCCCGGCACCCATGGCTTGCGCCACCCCGGACTTCAGGTCAGATACGCGTCTGGTACCTACCCTCATTGCTAACAACTTGTGACTATAGAGCCATTTTGAGGCAGCAGCCCAGCACCACACGTAACTGGAAATAAGCAGCATTTAACACAGCAAGGCTTACATTTGAGTAAACGCACATAGAATTGACTGCAGACAAGTATTTGCTGGTCCTGTTCAGGACTGACACTTTGCACGTAAAGTAGCCTCTTGTTATCTGTAGGGGTTTCGTTCCTGGCCCTGCAAATACCAAAATAAGATTTTGACCCGCCGAACCTGACCAGAGCTGGCCACTAGTCCGGTCCAGAGAGTTATCTGCAGCCCACAGAGGCCATGTGCAACCGCCTCATTATTTTGGAGGGAAAAAAACATTCCTTCCAGTTTTAAGGGAAACTGGAAGTGATGTTTTTATGCCCTTAAATAGCACTTGTAAAATACCTGTTTATGCAGCACCTGAGCTTTTTGGCTGATGGCAGTGCTCCTGATCTAGAAGAATTCCCAGAGTTCAGCTCCCCTGCCCCAACTCTACCCCTGCCTTTGAAAGCCTGGTAAACCCGCTGCAGAAAGTCACAGGGCCATCACAGAGAAACAAGTACTGTATGTCCGCCTGATCCTGATCTGGGTCTGGGGTTCTAGATGAGCCAGGACTACTCACTTAGATTAAGTTAGTGATTGTTGCCAGTCTCTTTCTTACCGCAACATAGTACAGCTTCTGCATGACTCAAATGTTTCAACTGCTAAGCTGTTTTTGGGGAACATTTTTCCTTGAAGTTGTCCGTATTGCATCTGGGTGCAGATTTTTTTTAAAATCCAAATTTCGAGCCTTACTGTGTCTCCTTTTCAGGGCTGCCCTTTGTGTGAAGCAGGCAGCTTTTTCTGCTTCACACTGAATCTCAGGTCAGCATGCCCCCTTTCCTGGGGCCTCCGGGATTCTCCCTCTCCCTACTCCCAATCCTTTGCTTAGCTGGTCACTTGGGGAAATGGCCTCAAAAGACCTGATTTCTTGCAGAAGTGGGGCTCAGGCTTTGACACAATGGGCCAGATTGAAGACCACGTGCCTTGGAAAGGAGCCGAGGGAAAGAGCAAACAGGAGCAAGAGCTCTGGGCACAGGTTCAAGTTATGGGTTATGAAACAAGTCCCTCCCTTTGTCCCCTCTTTCCCCTGATCCATCCTTCAGTTACGAATGCTCATAGCCTCCTTCCAGGGCTGGCCCAAGACCTCCCGGCACTTGAGGCAGCGAGCCAAATGCTGACTCTCTTTATGCAATGACATACTGACCTCTTCCAATGTTCCAGCTCAGCATTCTCCTCCCTACCACATTTTCTCCTCCTCTCTGTCCCCCTCTTCCTTTTGATGTCCAGGAAGTGGAAGAAGAAAGAGGGCAGTGGCGGCAAGTAGATAACAATATAAGAAGAGCCCTGCTGGATCAGGCCAAAGGCCCATCTAGTCCAGCTTCCTGTATCTCACAGCGGCCCACCAGGTGCCCCAGGAAGCGCATGAGACAAGATGCTTGCATCCTGTTGCCACTCCCTTGCATCTGGCATTCTGAAGTAGCCTACTATTAGCATAAGGAAGTTGCACAACCCATCATGGCCTATAGCCCAAGATGGACAGAGATGGGTGCCCCCCATCAATTTGCTGCCTGAGGCAACCACTTCAGTTGGCCTCATAGATGGGCTGGCCCGCTCTCCTTCCTATTATGCTTATGTTAACCCCTGCTAACTGGGCAAGAGGCACTTTTTCAAGTGATGTTCCTTTTATGTTTAGCAGGGGAGAGTAATTGTCCCTCTTCACCCCTGCGCAGTCTTTCTAGTGGCTGTTGCTGGTGATCTGCCCTTTTTTTTTTTAGATTGTGAGCCTTTTGGGACAGGGAGCCATTTAACTTTATTATTATTACTATTTGCCTGTAAACCGCTTTGTGAACTTTGTGTTGAAAAGCGGTATATAAGTACCTGTTGATTGATTGATTGATTTTCTGTACCTTCCTCCAAGCATGTACCAGATTAAGCATGGAATGCTCTAGCTCTAGGGATGAGTCAGCAACATCCATCCCAGCATATTCATGAGGAATGGGAACACAGTGACTGCAAGTTACCCTTCTTGCTTTCAGGGGTTAACCGTTCACATCACATGGGAGGAAACCTCAGTGCTCCTACAGGAGGACAGGGGAGGGACCTCTGAAAACTGTTCACAGATTAACACAGTTGGGTGACAAAATGTCCAGACCTGAATTAAAAAGAGGGTAGAATTAGGCAACTCATTAGCAAAAGCATCCCAAATAAACCATAAGAAGCCTTCAGGAGTCCCCAGAGAAAGTTGCTGTGCAGCAGAATTGAAGAGAGACTGAGCCATCAGTCAGGATGTGCCCAGTTCAACTTCCACCTCTGCCGTGACTGCGCTAGTCAGCCATCAGCAAGCCACACCCTTTCATTTGTAATATGGCGATAATGAGAATCCTTGACCCACAGGGTTGTTGTAAGGACCTCATCAAGATAATACAGGTGAAGTGCTTTGCGCTTTTTGGACTGTTGGGCATAGATTAGCAGTGTTCTCAGGCTTCGCAGGGAACTGCTTTTGGTGCAGTCCAGCCAGTGGTAAAACAGGGGCAAGGGCTGGAACAGGCAGTTTTTGGGACTCCACTGGAACATGGGATGGGAAGGGGTGTGCAACATTATAAAGGGGGGAGCAGCTTCTTCTACCTCCCTTCAACCTCTACTAGAGCCTCTCTTGCCGAATCATCCAGGGGCTCAATCGCTTGGTAATGACATCCAATCTCCCCCCCAGGCAATGCCTGTCTCTTTAGGGAGAGAAGCATGCACCCTGTCCTGGGGGTGGGGGGGAGGAATGCAGCCATTGGATTGGAAGTGGCACCTTGTGCTTAGCTTTAGCAGCATGCCAGACACCACTTCTGTACCTGGTAGAGCCCCAAAGACAGCCAAACATTTCGTGCCATTTCTGATTTGGCAATACTCACCCACCCCTGAAAGGAGAGAACATACCCCAGAACTACAGTTGTGATCTCACACAGGGATTGGGCCTCATCCATTCCACCTCCTCTAACCTTACTCTAGGTCCAGGAGCCTGTTGAGTTGTCCCGTAATTGAATCTCCTGTATTGTCAAGCACCACACTGAGTAGTGTGGTGACTACAAAACCCCACAGACCACCGGTTGGCTGTGTAGTAGAATTACATTACATGGGTTTGGTAGTAGTGAGATATACATTGAGCCACTATCAGCAAAGAGACTCCTAAAGGAGAAGTCATGCTGACCAAAGGGAGTTGCACCTAGTGGTAAGTGCATGCATATGTGTGTGTATACACACAAGTTACTGCTTTCCATTTTTTCCTTTACTGGATCAGCAGCTGAATGGGGAAGAACCTTGACAGTTTGTATCTGCTGCCACCATCCCAGCCTACAGAACCTGGGGGGGGGGGGGGAGTCTGGGAAAACAATCTCATTCTAGGATAATTTTTAATCAAAAATCAAACTCACAACAGTGTCTGCAGGATGAGGAGACTTGTCAACCCACTGAATTACTGCGTACCATTACTACGCAGACAAAGAGCCAAAATATAATGAATTCGTTAAAAAGAAAAGAATTTGTTTAAAGAAAAGTGTGTTTAGAAAAAGACTGGTGGAAAATGGGCTGAATGACGGAGGACAAAGACAAGGACGGTATCAAATGGATACAGTAACTATTAACCACCAGCAGATGGAGCTGGGATGCTACTCCAAAAAAGCCCACACACACACACCCATCAACACCTCACAAAGTTAAACCCAGGAAAGTTGGCAAGTGGGCTTAGAATAAAAATAGCAGACATAGCAAAATAAATGTGCTGAACATGGCTTGCTGGAATATAATGTAGCAACTTACATTTATCCAAAGTGTCCTGTTCCCCTACACGTACTGAAGAGTAAAGGACTGCTTTCCATATACCAGCATTTGGTCTCCATTGCAGAACACGCCAGGCTTCCTGTGGTTCGATGATGTCATTGTTATCTTTACCTGATTGGAGGAGTGGAACCCACCTGGCTTCTCCATCCCACCCTCTTTGAAATTGCTCCCCAATTAGTTTATTGCTAGGCAGAAACGTTGCTAGACGGTCAGAAATTGTCTGAATCCACAAAACGATGTGCTTGCTAGTAATGGAGTTTCAAACAAAGGAACAAGGCTGCTTGCCAGCAGCTTTTAAGTTTAGAAGTATCCAAATATAAGAAAAACAGGCAAACATACAAGAAAAACAGGGCATTAAATCACAACTTATATCCTAGGGTTATAGATCATAGCTATAAGTAGAGGTGTTTCTGGCAAGTAAAATAGGGTTACACCCAAAGTCTGACTGAATACAATTGGCTTACTTCTGAATAAATAACACCATTTTCAAATACCTCTAGCCACAAGATATCATTTTTGTTCACTAGAAACTGAAGAGGACCCACAAACCACTGGAAGGGGCCAATCCTATGCAACTTTTCACCAACAATGCAACCACAATGCATCACTGAGGCAAGGGAACAAACATTCCCTTACCTTGAGGAAGGCTTTCTGACTGCCCCACCACCACCACCACAGGATTCAATGCATGCCTCATTTCATGTTTGCATCAGCGCTGGAAAATTGGATAGGATTGGGCCTGAAGAATCCACAAATACCAATGCACATACAGTATTATATAGTACAAATGAATTATTTTGACCCTTCTCCTTCAGTAAAAAAAATATGCTTAAGGTGGTATTACAAACATATTGACACAAACAATAACACAATAAAAAATAACAAAAAAAAAACCCAAGTAAAAGCAACTATCAACCTGCAGCATCATAACAACACCACTCACAACAGGACTCAACCAAAAGCAGTCATTTTAAAAGCTCTGGGAAAATAAAAAGTGTGGTATTGAGTCTCCCTGGATACAGATTCCATAAACAGAGTGTCACAGCCAGTGGCGTCTCTACAGGGAGGGCAGAGCTCTAAGTTTTGCAAGGAGCCTTACCCTGTCATGTAAATCCCTCCTCTCCCTTGCTGCTGTAGCCAGTAAGCAACGCCTGATTTCCACTGCAAGGTAAGGCTTCTTGCAAAACTTAGAGCTCTGCCCTCCCTGTAGAGACGCCACTGGTCACAGCTGCGACAGGATGCCACAGCAGCTGCATCCAACAGAAGGGCCAGGCTGGGCATCAGGAAAAGGATCGCTGATGAAGAACGATTCATGGGCTATGGGGGGAAAAGTTCCCACTCCCCATCTATAATGTGCTTTAAAAGTAAACAACACACTTGGAATTGTGCTCCGAAGTGGACTCATGGCCAGTTAGGCTTTTTCTTAAAATGACATATGTTCCCTAAGACCCGTCAGGCAGACCAATCCTGAGCAGCACGGCTCAGGATTACCAAAATGGCTACCGCTGCATTGTGCGATAGCCGCAGCAGCTGCAGGAGTCTCCTCAGGGGTAGGGGACATTTGCTCCCTTCCCCCGAGGAAAGCCCCAACCACCACAATGGGGCTACTTGAGTCTCCGCTGGCTATTTTGTCGGTGGAGACTGGAGCAGCCCCATGTTGGACTGCCTAGCCCAACGCAGGGGTTCAGGGTCTGGTAGGAAGCCACTGCAAGCCCCATACCTCACACAGGTCCCGATCCTCCCCTCCCCAACTCTCCCCTTCCTGAATCTACTTACTGGTCACTGGTGCTGCTCGAGCACCGGTGGCTCTTCCACCAGTCGCCGAGGCCAGGTGCTACTAGTGATGGTCCAGCGCTAGCGCTCGCTCCTATGTTATCACAAATTTGCTTTACAGCATGTTCGTGACACTTCTGGCTGGTGTACTGCTGGCATTCTGGCTGTCAAGACTGGCCCTCAGTTAGCTGCCTAGCAGCAGTGAAGTTTCTGAGCTGTCTTCAAAGGTATAATGCATAATGCATTGCAGTACTCAAGTACAGCGGTTACCAGAGAATGGCAAACCATGCCAGGTTACCTCTGCCCAGCAGAAGCTACAACTGGTGTGGACAGTTTAGTTGGGGGGGGGTAGTCCTATATGCCACAGAGGCAGTGATGGGATCAGCTAACGACTCGGGGGAACGCTGGGTGGGCAGCAGGAAGGCTGGGTGGGACTTCCGGGTGATTGACAGCCCATCCGTCCGGGTCCGCCATTTGCCCTCTGGCCGCACAGGCTGCCCTGGCCTCGGAGGGCGTGCCCACTTGCCGGGGGGACAGGTGGAGGCCCCCGGGTGCCAGGGCGCGCAGCGGCGGGGCGCGCCACCCGGGGGCAGCCCATGTAGCAGGCGGGCGGCGGACCAGGACGGACAGGCTGTCAATCATCTGGAAGTCCCGCCCAGCCTTCCTGCTGCCCGCCCAGCGTTCCCCCGAGTCGTTAGCTGATCCCATCACTGCACAGAGGCCACTGGGGCCCCTACTAACATCAGATGATGAGTCTGCTCCCTTCAGGGGAGTGCAATGGCATCAAAAACAATTTGAGTATCACTTTCTTGGTAGTGTCTCCATCTTGTCAGAACAGAGCTTTAGTTCATTGGTCTTCCTCATCCAGGCTTATTAATCCTAGAAATAAAACACTGATTTAGCACTGGGTTGTCAACTCTGACAGTGACTAACCCTGAAGATTTTTTTCCAAATGACATGACATGTCATTCAGCCAAGGAGACTCTCCGAAAATCTCCAGGAGTGCTCCTGTCTCACCTGAAGGAGACATACACGAGAAATACAGGGTGATTCAAAATTTATGGGACAAAAAGAAAACATACCTGTGACTGCTGTAATGGGTTTATTTTTGAAATACAAATTTAACGTGAAACTATAACTATACAAGTTTCTAAAGCTGTTCGATGTGGGCCCCTCCCGTGACACGGCAAATGTCTATGCGGTAATCCAATTCCTGCCACAGTTTTGCTAGCATATCCGGTGTTATTGAGTCCAACACGTCACTTATCCGCTGCTTTAATTGCCGTAAGTCCTGAGGAAGTGGGGGCATGAACACTTCGTCCTTCACGTACCCCCAAAGGAAAAAATCGCACGGCGTTAGATCTGGGGATCTGGGCGGCCAAAAAGGTAATGGCACATCTTTTGACCCAGCACGGCCAATCCGATGTATTCTAACCAGGGCCCGGCCCTTCTTGTTATCTGAATGCGAACAAAGTGAAGCTAGTGGGCGGGGTTAGCGGTGACGTAAATACACCCAAAACAATGCTGATTCCAAGCATTTCAAATGGGTTTTCGCATGATGTTTAGGACTTATTTGTTTACTCCTGAAGTAAAAACTTACCAAAATAACAACGTGTGATCGTGGAGAAACATCATTGGTAACCTAATTATGATTCAATATGCAATTCCAAGGTTTAATTCCGCGTAATTATATTACTGAACATACCGGACGAAATGCCGCTTGCTGTCTATTTAAACTCGGATTGCACTGCTTTGACAGACTTATCTTTTGAAATCTACACAAGCAGGAATAAAGTGTGAATGGGAAGGAAAGAAAAAAAGGGGAGGGTGGGCAAAAATTAGATAAATATGTAGGAAAATTACATTAAAATTGACAAAAGTAGTTGTCAATATGAGAGTAATTTTTTTTTTACTTCTAGGCTATTAAGAGTACTTTTTTAAACTTCTACACTCACCCCCCCCATAAAACAAATTCTGTTAATGTTCAGAATTTCAAAAATATTACATATTTTTATTTTTATTCTTATTCTTCATATCTACTTCAGTTTGTGACGGGCTGCTTACTTTATGAAGTAATATTTTTCTGTAGCAACGAATCACAATGATTTTAAGTACCTGTGCAAAGTAATCCCATTTTTCGTACAGCGATTCGCGCACCCGTATGCAGAACACGCAGGCATGATTAAAGACGTTGAGATTAACTTTTACAC
This sequence comes from Lerista edwardsae, assembly GCA_029204185.1. NCBI lineage: Eukaryota > Metazoa > Chordata > Lepidosauria > Squamata > Scincidae > Lerista > Lerista edwardsae. The sequence continues at coordinate 2,763,258 of JAJKFI010000082.1, read as the reverse complement.
ACGGGCAGGGAGATTTTGATTCGTGACTCCGCCTCCCCCCTCCTTCGCGACCCCCCTTCTTCGCGGCATGATCTGAGCTTATACCCATGGCTTCAAGAATCTGACGTCATGCTTCCTCCAGTGAAATATAATACCTCCATGATTCTAACACACAGTAAGCTGTCTCTTGCGGGGATGTTGCCATTTTGAATAAAAGCGCCTCTAGTGACGATTTCGATAATAGCAGACTTTTCGTTGTTGCCAGATAAAACTTGTATAGTTGTACTTTCACGCTATATTTTTTATTTTCAAATTAAATCCATTACAGCAACTTAACGTTGCTTGCCTTTTTGTCCCATTCATTTTGAATCACCCTGTATAACTGAGGACACAATCGACTTTCCAGCGTTAACATAGCTGTGCTAATGGGGCCTATTCTGTATTCAGCAGTGGAGCAACCGTCACGGAGGCCTCTTCAAGGTAAGGGAATGCTTGTTCACTTTCCTCAGAGCTGCATTGCCCTTACCCTGTTACTGGAAGGTTAGGATTGTACCCTGAGTGTCTGGACAGTATTTTACTCCAAATCTTTGATAGCCTCACTAAGCTCACATGATACAAATCTGGGGTTTTCTTAATTTTAACTGCTATGCTACAGCAGCTCTTGAGTCTAGCAATAAGTAGGTAAAGGATTTTTTGGGAGGGGATCGCCTTGGGCAAGTAGTAAATCCAAAATATAGGAAGGGTGTCTTTATGAAAGTGTTGCCCAAGACCTCATTCCAGAGTTTTGAATCCTATTTTCAGCACCAGAATTCAGACTCTGAACCTGCAAATCATAACAACTAATACTGTACTTCTAATACATCAGATTAGAAGAAGGTGGAACTTCCCAGGGGAAAAGATGTGGCTTCTGAAGTGCACAGCTGGTCATTAAGAAATCATTTTAAGGAACAGTGGCATGGGATATGAAATTGTCAGGCACTGTCTGCCAACAAACTCGCAGATCTGAATGGCTTTATTTCGGCTGGAGGAAAAAGGAAAATGAGGGAACGTGTCATGCTCTTTTATGACCAAATGATGGCACTGAAGGCCCTCTTCTTAGAGGAGTCATTCCCAATAAACCGCCTGCCAATGTGTGCAAGCAGCAATGAATTAAATGATGAAAAGCTCTGACTGCCCTTTCCTCTGAGCAGGTTCCTAGTCTGGAGGCAGGTAATTCTTGGGAGGAGGGGTTGTAGCTCCATGGCAGAGACCATGCCTAGCAATGCCATCCACACTGAATCCCTGGCATCGCCAACTGGGGTTGTGCAGGGAATCTTGTACCAAACCCTAGCCAGCAGTTTCCACTTTTTGGCCCTAGCCCTTTTCCTGCATTTGGAATCACGCTCCCAACTCCAGCAGTGTTTGAGGGGTGTTGGGGAGGCTTACTGGGGCAGTGGTACCAGGCTGGTCTTTCAAACAGCACAGGTGCCACTTTCGGGAGCTGCTGCCGAAGTGCTGAAGATGCCACTCATCATGCAGCTTCAGTGTATTCTGGGGCAGAAAATGGTTTGTGGTGATTTTCTTGTTTAAAAAAACTATCTGCCAGGGGCCACTGCTCTGATAAGCCTCAGCCCCTGAAACACGGGTGATTTTCATGGGGATAGCCACAAAAAATCAGTCTCCCATTTTTTCTGTGTGGGTTAGAAAAAACGGAAAGGCCTCAAAACATAAGAACATAAGAAGAGCCCTGCTGGATCAGGCCAAAGGCCCATCTAGTCCAGCTTCCTGTATCTCACAGCGGCCCACCAGGTGCCCCAGGGAGGCATGAGACAACAAGATGCTTGCATCCTGTTGCCACTCCCTTGCACCCAGTACTCTGAAGTAGCCTACTACTAATGTAAGGAGGTTACAACCCATCATTGCCTATAGCCCACAATGGACTTTTCTTCCAGAAATCTGTCCAATCCCCTCTTAAAGGCATCAAGACCAGATGCCATCACCACCTCCTGTGGCAAAGAGTTCCACAGATTAACTACCTGCTGGGTAAAAAAGTACTTCCTTTTATCTGTTTTAACTCTCCCAACCCTCAGTTTTAGCGGATGCCCCCTGGTTCTGGTGTTTTGAGAGAGGGAAAAGAACATCCCTTTATCGACTCTATCCCTTCCATGCATAATTTTGTATGTCTCAATCATGTCCCCCCTCAGGCGCCTTTTTTCTCAGAGAGCCTCTAGTATAAGCAACACTGAGCTCGATGGACCGATATATATGGTCTGCCTCCATATAAAGTGGTGTCCTATGACCTTATTTTTGGCTGTGCCTTTGGGAGTGGCAGAATGATTCAAGCACAGCAGATGCAGAGATGTGACTGAGTTGCCTGCCCATAGAGGAGGTTGTCCACTGCATCTATGCATGAGTCATTGCTCTGAATGGCATACCTCCTTCCAGTCAGGAGGCATGCCCCAAACCCACTCAGAGATGCAAAAGGTGGCATCATTTATAAGCCGGTAGTTCTGCTGTGCATGAAACCAAAGACGCAGGTACACATTAAGGGCGCCTTCCGTTTTAATGGAAAGAAGTGTGCTTCACCTAGCAGAAGTTTGGGAAACATTACATTTGACATTGTGACAGACAATTGCATTTCTAAACAAACTGTAGATAGTCAGACAGATCATCCTTCTGATGCCAAACAGTTGTACAGGTTTTTGAAAAGCTAGAAAAACCTGTTTGATGAATGATGCCAGTGGGGAAAAAAAACAAGTATCCACTCCAAGAGCAATCATCTCTTTGCTTCTACCTACAGCTCTCTTTAAAAAAAACAAAACTCTTTTCTGCCTGCATCCTTCCTTTGAATTCTTCTTTCTGCTGGGTGTTGGCTACATTCCACTTAGTTCTGTGTGGCAGTTTTCATGTACACAATACCAAATAAAGGCCATTGTCACATGGAAGAGCTGAAAATCAAAGAAGCACATGGGTTGTTTCCCATTTTTTGTCTATAGCCTGCAGTTCAAGACATGGCAAATAGCATATAGCCATTTTGGAGGCAAATAGCCACCCTGGGCAATATGAAACAGGAGGAAACACTCCCCTGTGTGCTGTGGTCCCAAGGCAGATCTCTCTCTCTCTCTCTCTCTCTCTCTCTCTCTCTCTCTCTCTCTCACACACACACACACACACACACACACACACACACACACACACACACACACAGAGAGAGAGAGAGAGAGAGAGAGAGAGAGAGAGAGAGAGAGAGAGA